>BLKR01005313.1:0-83526 GCA_011170035.1 Teleogryllus occipitalis
AACAGAAGCAACAATTCAAATGTTAACGAAAGTGTTTGTAATAGAAGGCTTACCGCAATTGTTGATATCGGATAATGGCGCACAATTCACATCACATTTATTTGAGAAATTTTGTATAGAAAATGGCATTCAACACCTTAGGACAGCTCCATTCCACCCACAGTCAAACGGGGGAGCAGAGAGATTTGTACGCACATTCAAAAGTACCATGATTAAGGCAATGGCAGAAGGAGTTGGTAAAGATAAAGCACTACAACAACTATTAGTAACGTACAGAGCAACTCCAGTAGGTAACGAAGAGAAAAGTCCAGCGGAACGACTGCATGGGAGGCAGCCGAGGACATTATTGGCACTATTAGTACCCGTCAAACGCCCGAAGCAAGTAGTGAATACAACATTCAAAGTCAAAGATAAAGTCTATATTCGGTCGTTTAAATCCTATCCAAAGTGGATTCCAGCAGTGATCCACGAGACTATAGGGCATAGAATGTATCTGGTACAGTCAGAAAGCGGTATCATGAGAAGACAGGAGAACCAGATTACAAAAAGGTGGAACATGCATAGAATAGACGACAACCAACAGAAGAGTAATGTTCATTGTAATTTTCAGCCGGCTATAATGCGGATGGCGGAACCAGCCATCACACACGAGCCAGCGGCTCGGCCGGCAACACCATCGGACGACACATCCCGAGGAGGGGTGCGACTAGAGGCGGAGTCATTCGCCGAACCCAGCAGCCGAGACGCGTCACCAGGTCCAGCCCTGCTGCGGAGGTCACGTCGTCATCGTGGGCACCCATATGCCCACAATAAAGCGGGGAGGAATGTGGTATCCCCCCAATCAGAAGACGAAACGGAGTTACGCTCCGCCGCGCCGCTAGTGGAGGGGCACAGCCCCTCCCCTCCCCCTTCACCGGGCGGTGGGGTATAAAGGCATGGTCGGGAGCAGGGCGCGCCCGTTCAGTTACCGCTTCGCGTAGCTACCACCGCCGCACTCGCTACACGCCCTACCGCGGCGTAACCTGCTGCGCACTATAAGAGGACTCCAGACGGCTGCCGCCGACACCAGCTACCGTCACCAGTCGTAACGTATCCGCCGGGCGATCAGCACAGACCTCGGGGGCTACTGCCGCCCTCGCTACACGCCTGGTCAAGGCGCCATCTGTGGCGCGCTACAAAGTGACTGCAGACTACCGCCGGCACTTGCTACCGTCACTAGCCGTGACGTATCAGCCGGGCGATCAACGCCGACCTCGGGGGCCACTGCCGCCCCTCGCTACACTCCCGACCGCGGCGTAACCCGCCGCGCACTGCTAGGAGGCTCGAGGCGACTGCGGCCAGCTATCACGTTACGACGCTTATCGCCACTGCGGGCGATAAGGCTCGGCGAGGCAAGAAGGCCGTTAAGAATTATTGTACAGTATTTGTTACGTTGTTCTGTGTATTGGTTATTGGTGAAAGTAAATGGTTATTAAACATTGACTGTTTAACTTACCTTGCATCCTGCAAATACAACACCCCTGCTATAATATATTCTCGCATATGGAAACCTGCATTCCCCATTCCCCTTCATCATGTAAATATATGTTAGCGAATGGCGTGTTGCATAATTTAAGATACTGCTCGTTTCTGAATTGGAGATACAGCACGTCCTTACAACGGAGAGTGGGTCACCAGAAGAGCCGAAAGCGCCGAACTGGTTCCCAAAAGTTCAGAAGTAAAGTCTGGCCACTACTGGTTTTGTAGATTACGGAACACGGTTTTTATATACGGACGATGTCAAGAAAGCGACGGTTCAAAGAGCCGTGTGTGATATAATTTGCACGTGACTCATTTAGACGAGCTTTTAGCAAATGTTGCTATTTAGAAATTGAAACTGCAACTGTCACCTCTGTGTAAAATTCCTTTTCTTTAACTCCTATATTTTCTCTTTAATTTCTCTAACTCCTATAATCGTAAAATAGTGGCAAAAGAGAATGTTCTAATTTTGCTTTAACTTCCACAGCTGGTATACAAAAAAGACCTACAGTTTCATTCTTTGAAATGTGAAATCCTTCTACCTTTACTACCTACTCTATCCTTTTACCTTACCCTCCTGGAATAACATTTGCCACATTAAGACGTCAGAGTCGGAAGTCGGGGTCGTTTTTATATTTTATTTCGATATACATAATAGGCATTTTGACTAATCTCATTGTACCACTGGTTCTAATGATATAGAACGACAAAAAGGGCTCGGATCAAAGATCTTCGGGATTTTCGTCGCCGAACCATCGTTAGAACCATATAACGCCCTCGCTGTATAAGTAAGAATTGAAAAGATAAAAATGTTTAAAAAGGTATTGACATGAAAATAGGCATACGTAAAAAGGAAAAATAAAACTTTGTTTGACATGTTAATTTTTTGTTTGGTGCACGTTAACTAAACGCGTTTTAACACGCACATTGGCGTAAACTAAGCATCGGGTGCTTCCACATCCCGCCGCCGTTCCATCCGAGACTCCGCGCGTTGCTCCGTGCGTGACCAGGGGCGGAGGGTGGCGCTGGCGAGTGCAGCAATTGTAGCGCTGCTGCGGTGGGGGAGGGGGAGGAGGAGGTGTCCGGGCGCCGCAATCTGTGGCGCGCGCCCTTTGTTCCGCTCCCACCTCGCCTAGGCATCGCCCCGCCACGCCCCGCCTCGCCTAGACCTAGTCCCCGCCTCGCTGCCGCCTCACCTCTCCCCTGCTTCGTACCCGCCCATTCCCGCCTCCTCCCGCCTCGGACCCGCCTCACACCCACCTCGCCCCCGCCTCACTTCGCCTCGTCGTTGCCTCGCCCCCGCCTCGTCCCCACCTCACCACCGCCTCGCCTCGCCCCCGACTCGTCGCCTCGCTGCTGCTTCCTCCCCACCTCGCCTAGACCTCGCCCCTGCCTCGCTCCCGCCTTGTCCCCGCCTCGCCCCCGCCTCGCCCCCCCTCGCCCCCGCCTCGCCCCGACTCGCCCCCGACTCGCCTCCGCCACGCCTCGCCTCGTCCCCGCCTTGCCTGGCTCCGCATCGCCTCACCCTGGCCTCGCCCCGCCTCAAAACCACCTCTGCCCCGCCTCGCCCCGCCTCGCCCCCAACTTGCCTCCGCCACGCCTCCGACTCACCTCGCCTCGTCCCCGCCTTTTCCCCACCTTGCCTGGCTCCGCCTCGTCCCCGCCTCGCCCCACCCTGGCCTCGCCCCGGCCTCGCCTCCGCCTCGCCCCGCCTCAAACCCACCTCGCCCCCTCCTCGCTCCCGCCTCGCTCCCACCTCGCCCCCGCCTCGCCACCGTCGCTGCTCCGCCCCGGCTCTCCGCCTCGCCTGGACCTCGCCCAGACCTCGCCCCAGCCTCGCCCCACCTCGGCCCCGCCTCGCTCCGCCTCGTCGTCGCCTCGCTCCCGCTTCCCCCTCTCCACGTCGCCTAGACCACGCCCCTGCGTCACCGCCCTGCGCTGCGTGCCGCGGCCCCGACATTCCCGTCCCCGCGCGCGTCGCTGACCGCTGCACGCGGCTGTGGGGCGGTCGTGGTGAGGCGACGGGGGCGAGGGGAATGCAGGCGGAGGCGCAATTGAGGGCGGAGGCGTTGGGTCTGTTGTTGTTTCCGGGCGGAATGGCCGAGAGTCAGCGTTGCTGTTGCCTCGTCACCGTCCTAGGGTTCCAGTCTCCGTCAACTGATATTACTGCAGTGCCTCTGACTGGGAAGTCCGAGGGTTCGTGTCTCGACGGTAGTTTTCGACACTAGCTGTATAGCTAGATCCGATTCAGCCACTGTCCAGAAGAGACTTCTAGCGGTTGACTGCTTGATCGGTAGTTTTCTTGGTTTCTTCGATCAACACCAGGCGAATGCTGGAGCAGTGCCCTAACAAACGGGCCACGGACCGCGCGAAATCTTTCCTTACACTTCCTTGGCCTCACACCTTACACTTCGAGACCTTAGAGCTTCTCTCGGCTGGAGCGGTGCACTGCTGATACCTGGTTGTGGAATTTCGACACAAGCTACATAGCTTGGTCACATCAGCCGCAGTCAAGAAGAAGTTTCGAGCGGACGGCTGCTCTATCCGGCAGATTTACACAGTTTATCCCGTGTCTTTAAAAACGAGACACTGACCGCGCGCGATCTTCCCCATTCCAATCCTTGATCCCTTCTCTTCTCCTTTCATGCAAATACGCAGTATATCATATCGGGAGACTAATTGAGAGCTTGGACATGTCCCGAACGAGCAGAGCGCCTTGAGAGAGATACCTGGATGAGAGAACCCGCAGGCCGCCGGGTAAGTCGTCCCGGATGTCACATTTCAGCAGGAAAGAAGCCCAGCCTAGATAAACTATTCTTACGGAACTATTTATCACATGCGATCACGTGACCGGAAACACTAAATAAGCAATCAATAAAAATTAGTTGTTTGGTTGTTAATGATTCCAGGCTCGTCGATTACTGAGGTCATTAGTCCCATAAGGGTAGTGTATGTTTTTCATCGGGAGGTGGCGGTGATCTTCAACAGCTGGATGGCGAGAACCGGCCTACCGTTGACTAGCGGGCTTTTCCGCAACCAGGTATCTCCCAACAGCTGGGCAAGCTCTATGCTCCAGACCGGTCTTCCGCCATATTTGAGAGTGTAGCGCATCTTAGTTTGTGTGTGTGTGTGTGTGTGTGTGTGTGTGTGTGTGTAAGGGAAGAGCAGAGGACAAGGAAGAAGAAGGAAAGATCGCGCGCGGTCCATGGACCGTTTGGTAGGGTACTGCTCCGGCATTCACCTGGTGTTGATTTGAGAAACCACGGAAAACTACCGATCAGAGTAGCCGGCCGCAGAAATCTCCTCCAGACAGTGAATGAATTCGACCTAGCCGACAAGCTAGAGTAAAAAAATCCTCCCGCCGTCGGGAAGTCGAACCTAGGACCTCACGGTCAGAGGCACTGCAGTGACATCAGTTGATACTCGGACCCACCTTTCGCGGTAATAAAGATTAGTTATGTTGTTGGTGAAGGGTGCGATGCCAGTTGCAGCGGCCGTGCTGTGAGCGCGAAGGAGGTGGACGCAACGGTAGAGGGACTGTGGAGGAAGAGGTGCCGGGAAGGGGGAGGAGTGGAGTGGGAGGGGAAGGCTGTTTCGGTTGCCGAGGAGGGTGAGGGGCTGCAGTGAGACACTGTGGCTGGGGTCTCGCTCGATAGGGTGAGATGGCGACCGCCGTTTGGAACCCGAAAGACGATTTGCTTCTCGGGAGTTCTCCAATGGACCTTGCACCGTTGCACCTTTTCTAGCCAAGACCTTCCCTTTAGTCTGTGTTTCTATCTAGAGATCATGGTGTCACCCAATTGAGACGATCCCTTTTTCATCATCTACTTCTTATCGACGTAGGATTAAACCTGAATCAAAATTATAATTAAAATTATTAATAAGAGAATGGTGAGGAGCGATTGGGGTTTGTTGTAATTGTTAGTTCGATTTCCATCGTTAGAGAATTTACGCCATCAGTTTCTTAGCTGAATCGTAACCTGCCTGAATCGGTCATCTCCGTGGAGTCTTCCTTATTTTGTATTTGTGATTTTTATTAGAAAAGTTGAGATTGCATTAATGATATCTTTTAAGTTTACATGCTTTCCTTGAAGAAATTTGCGCTACCGTCGACTTGAAGAAGCTAATGGCAATGAGATGGAATCTGTTGTAATATTTTTAATTTCCAGGATCATAAGCGACTAAAGCGATTAAAAATTTATGTTTTGGGTTTAAGGGAACGATAACATTATTTTATAATGTTCGTTAAACGCAATTATGTATGACTAAGCACAGTACTACTTGAAGTAGTAGTGTACTTAGTCATACTACTTAGTCATTTTAGTTGCATGGAGTGTACACAAATTCACAGATTGGATTATATCTACCGGTCGATCGCAATGTGTGAAATTTGGCATGGGTACCGGGTGGCTCTCAGCAAGAAGCCTAATGACTCGGATTTTGAAAATCGATCGATTACAGATAAACATAAATTTGTGTTATAATGACTGAATATTGAACACGAAATTAGTATTCAACGTCCTTCTCTCTCTACGTTTGAGGCAGAACTCAAGCCATTTTGGAGAGATTTTAAAAATTACACATTGTTTGTGACATATTTCCGTATTGGTCTGGTTTCTTGTACCAATTGAAATGTTACTGATCACTTAGGTTTATGAAAGAAACATTTCAAATACTAGTCAGTACGCAAAGAGATTACTTCAATGTCTGAGAACCCCAAACGCCACCTACCTCTGCAGCCGCCATAATGCAGAAACGGTGTGGGAATGTGTCTCGGTGCAATCTCTATGCCGCGTCCTCTGGCCACACACGCACACACACACACACATCCTGTTCAGTGCGGCGCCTCCATCCCCACTCCGCTTCTCTTCGTCTTGCTCTCGTTCCCTCTGCCTGCTCGAAGGCCAATCCCGACCGCTGGCGCTTCCACGCCTCGCCTGCCGCCGCCGCCGCAGCCAGCAATACGAGTTGCAGCGGTCACTTCCTCGCCGTCAAATCTCGCGTGCACACGACTAGTCAAACCTTCCTTCCGTACCTCGCCGCCCGTTTTGCCCCACCTGTTTCTCGCTGACCGTTTCTTGCTGACCGTTTCTCGCTGTACGTTTCTCACTGTCGGTTTTTCTCTGACCGTTTCTCTCTGTTTATTTCTCTCTGTCCGTTCCTCTCTGGCTGTTTCTCTCTATCCGTTTCTTACTGTCCGTTTCTCACTGTTTCTGTCTGTTCAACTTTGTCCGTTTATCCTTGCCTGTTTCTCTCTGTCCGTTTCTTTCTATGTGTTTCTCTCTCTCCGTTTCTCGGCGTCCGTTTCTCGCCGCCTGTTTCCCGCCGATCGTTCCCCGCTTTTCGTTACTTCTCGTTAATTTTCTACATCCATTTCTCTCCGCCCTTTCTCACCGTCCCTTTATCGCCGTCAGTCTCTGGTCGACCGTTCGTTCTTCGTCGCCTGTTCCTCACCATCGGTTCTTCCCCGAACGTTGCTTCGATTTTAACCTGCCGTCACCGCCTGCACAGCTGCCTCCTCCGCTCGCATTGCACCGTCGCCGTCGCACTCCGTGCAGGGCTTCTCCGCGGCCTATCTCCATCGTCGTCGCCCTCGCAGTTGCCAGCTCAGCCCATCCCCTCCTCCGCCCCCGCGCCATCGGCTCCTCTTTCGCAGCGCGGTCGCCGGCGCCGCCGCCGCCGGGGCTGTGGTGGTCGCGGGCGGCGCCGTCCAGACCAAACAGCGGCGCCTCCGCGGGCCATCTGCGCCCCCGCCCCCGCCCCGCCCCGCCGCGCCCGTGCGCTGCCCCGGCCGCCGCCGTCCGCGACAGGCCTGTGTCCAGGGCTGCTCGCCAGCCGCCGCCGGCACTTAACTCCGCTGCCCCGCCCACGCGACCCGCACAGACGCCCCGCCCACGCGCCCTCGCGCACCCGCCCACGCGACCCCGAACACGGGTTTGGTGGTGTAACTGTTGGCGTATCGGACAGTTATACCCAAGTTTGCGGGTTCAAACCCGACCGAAGCCGTGGGTTTTTAAGGGCGAAAAATTCCGTACGTCGTCTTTCTTTGGAGGGGAAGTGAAGCCGTCTGTCCCACGTTGTAAATTTACTGCATATAAAAGGTCCTCCAGCCTAAATGAAGTCTCTGAACAAAATTCAAAAGACCTCTTTCATTGCCCGAGTTCGAATTTCATCGCATCCTTTCTCTGCCATACGATTTTATTTATTCGTATGGTAGGAAACAATACAATAAGAAAAAGGAAAAAAGAATTCACACAAAGAGAGCAATTCAAAACAATTAAAAGAACAAGTACACAATTTAAAAACAATATAGCACATTTAAGTAAAAACTATATGTCTAATTTACAATAAAAAGTTGATTTTATCAGTCTTAAAATATTTATTCTAAAGCCTTAAGTCAAGTTCATTTGCCAGACGATAAAAGGAGCCTAGTGAAATTTTTGTGGTCAGGGAGAAGAGTGGTTTGATTGATTGATTGTTAGTGATTCCGGGCGCGTCAACTACTATGGTTATTAGTCCCGTAAGTGCAGTGCGTGTTTTGCTCGGGAGGTGGGGGTGGTCTTCCTCCGCTGGATGGTCAGATACGGCGCCAACCAAACGTCGGCTAACGGGGTTTACCCCACCCAGATATCTCCCACCAGCGGGGCACCGCCTCAGTCAGGACAACTTCTAAGACCCCGACCAGTTTCCCTGCATATGTAGTAGTGTAGTACATGTTACTGTAAGTGTGTGTGTATGAAGTTAGGATAGGACAAGGAAGAGAAAGGAAAGATCACGCGAGGTCCGTGACCCGTTTGTTAGGGTATTGCTCCGGCATTTGCTTGGTATTGATCGGAAAAAACACGGAAAACTACAAATTGGAGAAGCCGGACGCTAGAATTCTCCTCCAGACAGCGGATTAATTTGATCCAACTGGCTAACTAGAGTCGAAATGTCAGCCTCTTTGGGGTCTCGAACCCAAAACCTCCAAGTCAGAAGCACTACAATGATATCATTTGATGCTCTGAGCTATCACATTTCGGAATGGCGCAGATTTTTGCACCTAAGGCATGGTTATATTTTCCACCGTTGGCTTATTTGACAACTTGTAGGTTTGTTGTCTGTCACGGACGTTTAACACTTGGTGTCCGCTTTAGCCAAACACACGTGCAGTGGGCTGGCACATTAAGACATGGCACTCATTTTTATCCAAAGGAGGAATGTTATGTTTTCCACCGTTGGCCTCTTGTATCTTGAGTCAGCTGCCAGTCTCTGGGGTATAATCCTCCGGGCATGGGGTTAGACACCGCAGGGGCTAACGAGTGTTCACGATGTGAAACGCGGAGCAGCTTCTTTTTCGCAGTCGCGCGAAAACAAGTGAACATCGCACTGTGCAGCCAAACACTGACTGAGCAGTGGGCGGACACATAAAGGGATTCTGTTCATCTTTACTCAAAGAAAAGAAGGTTATATTTTCCTCCGAGGCTGTTAGTCGCTGGTGTTTGACTCTTAGTTCTCACGCTCGCCGAACTATGTAAGCACCTTACGTGATGGCGCTGATTTCCAACCGAAGAGAAGAGAGTTACGTTTGCCGTCGTGGAATTTTTTTTTTTTTGGCCGCTTCTTCTCCAACTGCAGTCACCAGTGTTTAACACTTGGCGCTTACATTCGCACAACACTGAGTGCGCTATGAGCACTTTAAGGGAAGGCGCTAGCGTTTACCCGACTGCTTAAAAGGAGTGTCTTGTTTTCAACTGTGGAGGACTCCGTCAGCTTTTCCGGTGGTTTACTCAGCCCTTCCACACTCGCCGAGTGGGGGTAGGGTCCTGCACAGTGCGATGTTCACTTGTTTTCGCGCGACTGCGAAAAAGAAGCTGCTCCGCGTTTCACATCGTGAACACTCGTTAGCCCCTGCGGTGTCTAACCCCAGGGTCTTTCGTTCACCAGGCGAGGCATGATGCGTCGGGTAACGTGTACGAAGCGCAGAGGAGGTCACTGTTTCACGCGAAGAAAGGAGATCTGTGATTTTTGATTGTACTGTATTGATGGAAACCTGCTGACGTGTAGGTCGGCGCCGAATATCACAATCTAGCTAGGAACACCGCCACCAATTTTGTGGGTCGACACTGACACATACTGTGGATCTGTGGAAGTGCGGAGAGGGGAACTCAAGGCATGAATCAAACAATACAAAAAAGCTACTACCGAGAGAGGTGGCTCAGTGCATTAAATGATGTGTCTCTGCGATGCCTCTGACCGGGAGGGTCTAGGGTTCCACTCCCGATGATGGGAGGATTTTCGACACTAGCTTGTCAGCTAGGTCGAATTCAGACGCTGTCTGAAGGAGAATTCTAGAGGCCGGCTGCTCTGATAGGTAGTTCTCCGTGGTTTCCTCGATCAACACCAGGTGAATGTCGGAGCAGTACTCTAACAAACGGCTCTCAGACCGCGCGCGATCTTTCCTTCCTTGTTCTATCCTCACCTCTTACACATACACACACTTACACTAACATGCACCACACTATCACTTAAGCCGGGACACTAACTACTACTACTACTAACATGCACAACACTACACCAACATACGTTTGGGTGCTTAGAACTTGTTCTGGCTGGAGCGGTGCCCCGCTAGTGGGAGATACATGGTTAGGGAAAATCCCGCAAGTCGACGGTAGGTTAGCGCCGGATCTCGCCATCCAGCAGTGCATGATCACCGTCACCTCCCGATTAAAAAACATGCACTACACGTACGGGACTAATGACCTCAGTAAGACGCGCTCAGAAACGCTATCAATCAATCAAAAAAGCTACCGCGTACCGCAGGATTTCTCGTCTGGAGGAGAAAAGACCCTTCGCGGATGCGAAACTTGGCACCGGTTCTCACGTTCCAGCAGGGAGGAACACCTCCACTTTCCTGGATATAACACACCCTACACCTTCGTGATTAATGACATGAGCCATTGACTCGCCAGGAATCAATCCCCACTCCCTCGTTGAAGCTGCACTTGTGTTGATCCGTCGCGGAATTGGCACGCGCCTGCCCGTGGCGCGGTGGCGAAGTGCGAAGAGAAAAAAGCGAGGGCGTTCGGGCGCGTAATGACGGAGGCTGTCGCGCCGATAACCTCCCCCCACCCCACCCCTCCCCCTCCCCCGTCCGCGAGTTGAACCGCGACCTGCGCCTAATTAAGCGTGGGTGGCTCGGGGGCCCCCTCCCTCCTCTCGCCCTTCTGCGCATGCGCTGACGCTCAAAAGTGATGCGAAACTTGAACTGCGCATGCGCAGTAGATTGATAGTGCTTTAACGTACGAGGGTGCACAAATTTTCTATTTCCAACACTTTTTTCAAACGTCATGATATACATTTTTAGAACTGTCATTTTGTGCACAGGTGTATCGTAACTCTACCATCAAAGAATCTTGTAGACTTTACATTATTTGAATAAGTTGGGTGTTATCGGTTTACTGTCGATTACTACAAATTTTAAAGGCACAATGGTTGATAAGCAAAAATACAATTTTAAAAGAAATGTCAATCAAATTTTAAAATCTTATATTCTTACTCTTTATTTTTATTACACTGTTATATATTGTCCGGATACATATTTCTAAACATTTCATAAATTAGTAAACCTCTTCTTATTCTTAGTAAACCTCGACTTACATCCCCTTAATTTCCTAAGTATTATAACCAAATATTTCCTTGTTTTTGAATTAATAACATCTTTGCTTACTTCTTTTCCAATTCATTATACAATTTTACGGAAGGTCCATTCCTGTATATGCTTAGTTTCTAATGTCTGCGCATTTATATTTTAAACATTCACATTATACTGTTCATTAAAAGTGAAAATAATTTTATTCTTCAACCCAATTTCGAACAGTTATGGTCCTGAGCTGAACATGATATCATGTATGCTTGGTACTCTGTGTGGATGAACATGATTTTGTTAAGGATTTATCAACAAACAGGATCACTGAGACAATTGCGATTAAATTTTACGTGGATTTCAACTGCATATTTCTGACCACTGTATTGTGGTTTATCCACAAGAACTAAATCTGCAAAAATTAAGTAAAATGTCTAGAAAGGGGTGTAACTCTTTGTGCCCCAGACCCCTGAAACCTTCGTATTGGGCCCCCTACAGTAGTTTTTCCATAAGAGCCTGTATTATTTTAAACTTATTATATTAAAAAAAAGGCTGGTAAGACCAATTTTTTTCTTACTATGATGAAGAATATTTAAAACGTTCCATAAGGGTTTTTACTTTTATTTAAAGTATTTCTGGGGGGTACTTTACCGTGGTCGATATAACGAACATACTACCTTAAACCTGAAAGGATTTACATTTTACGTTTCACCTTACTATATTTCACTTCACACCCTAACCCCATCTCATTTCTTTCCTCTTACCCTTGCAACATTGGTTACTACAATAATCCATAGAGATAATCGACGGCGTCATAGCGTCATGGATAGCAGGCGCAGAGAGACGGGTTCGGGGGGCCATGGAGACACTGTCGGCCGGCGGACAACAGCAGGCCGTGGGAACCGAGCAAATGGCGCGGGAGGAGGCGGAGGTCGGGTGATTCATGGGAACTGGGCAACGCGCGCGCTTATGGAGCGAGGCGAGGGGATTTAAAGCCACGAGGAGCACAAAGAGAGGGAACAGCGTAAACATTAAGGTCGTGTTACACTGAGGAATGGAGAACACTGTGGCAGTAAAGGATTTTTAAAGATATGTAAATGATTTTTCATTAGTATTATATGATTGATTATAATTTCAACAAAACTACAAAGTTCCGCCTGTTGATGAAAGTTTCTGAAAACTATTTTAAATATTCAGACGTTTTGAAATTTATTTGTAGAAAGTATTTGTATCCTGCTTTTAATTTTATTATTTTAATTGTGTTATTGAGTACTAAATTAATTATATGTGTGATAATTGTTGTATATTTAACATACCTAAGTAAGAGCAAATAAAATATTTGCAACGTCTGTAACCACGCATATCTGTACATGTATTAATACGTTAAGAGAAAACTTAGTAACTATTTTTATGCATATTGCGAGCGTCCACGAAGAAGTTATGGCTTGGTAATGATGGAGGAGTGCACCAAGCTGCAATATATATATATATATATATATATATATATATATATATATATATATAATATGTGCTACAAATATATCAAATTCAATATATAGCTTCGATCTGGATGGCCTAGTGGCTAACAGCATGTAGCGACTCACTGCTTCGTCCGAACTGTCGCGGATTTAAGTCTCGCCTTGGGGATGTTGGTTTGTCCCTTGCCTCTCATTATGTTGTCGAGGATGGCCTCGCATTCCCCAGATCAGAGGATGGTCTCTCGGACCCCAGATCAGAGGAGACCGCTAGTGTGTTGGTGTCTAGTGTGTGGTTGAATATGCGTCCCATTAGGACGTAAAGGGTAACTGGCTGTCGCCTGGATAAAAACCTTAGAAAGATAAAGAAAATACATAGCGTGCAGATGCAACACGCAGGACTTTGCAGCGCATTACTGTCGTGCATAACTCGAATACGATGCGTTATAGAGCCTTAAAACCAGATTTTAGTGCTCCACGGTTTTTTTATCTCCTAATCTACACAATAAGGTTTCCAGACGTTTCATTTCTATCTTAGCGTTCAAGAGAAAGATACTCTCACTTCAAGTATGATCTCCATTTGAATTCGTGTACGTCAAAAGCATATTGTTTACAATTCTCTTATATTTGACTTCTGAGGGATCTTGCTCTTTTGGCGGTTGACCTTGCTCTATTGGTGGCACGAGACCAGTTTCAGTTGCGTTTCGCACCCATACGGGACAGGGAAAATCCAAATGATCCTCCCCCCAAATGATCCAGTTATTGTACTAAAGCTGACCCTGTTGACACTTCATTGACTGACAATGTTGATACTTCATTGAAAACTTTAAATTATCATTTAAGAATTGAATATGAGTTAAAAAATTGTAGTATTTTCGTATCATTTACGTATACAAATGTGTAAAATTTTCGCAAGGGTTCATCTAGCTTAATGTATTCGGGATATTTATTTCCTCATTAATTAATGGAAAACATTTTTAATCACAAGAAAGGGATATTCGGGATACAAGTGGGATTAACGTTGTAAATTTTATATAGTTAAAGATTTTTTTCGTAGGGTGTGGGTAAGGTGAATACGCAATGTTGATTGATTGAAAGCGGAAGAGATTCACAAAAGTCAAAATAATACGTTTAGAAACATAGAAGCTGATATTGGATGAAATGAAATAAAATAAAAAATAAAAGGGCACCAAAATGCGATATAGTGAATGGCATGACAGGATAGTACTAAAGATAATGCAAATGTTATTACGTCTCGTTTATACAGTGGGAAAGCATATTACAGGTCACACTTGAAAACTATCGTTTGAGCGTTGGTCGAGATAAAGAAGGTAATTATCTATGGAATATGCCTTAGGAATAGAGCCTACTACTGATAACTATCATTGAGCAAAAACGTATCCGTAGGCAGACATGCAAGGAAAGCTCATTTACAATTATTAACTCTACTTATCACCGCACCGTACGAGTCTTATTTGTAGGTGCTTGAAACATTATTCCCGCTATACGCATGAGACAATTTCCATTATTAGTAAGGCCACCTATTGTGGACAGCCATTGTGGCTCCAGAGGGAACCGTTGCAAGAAACGCCGGCGAGAGGGCGCGATAGCGGGCCGTGAGGGGTGGCAGGTGGCGACGCGACGGAGTGGGCGGGGCCCATAAGGCCTTGGGGGCGGTGGCGGCGGCGGGGCGGGCAGCACAACGGCCGGTCACAAAGGGCGCTGGCGGCGGTGACAGAGCCAAATACTATAGAGACAATACAGGACACTGATGCAAGATCCATCTAGTGGCAGAATCTAGTGAAAACTCGCACAGTGCTGTGTTGGTGTTTGTTATCTGCTTCATTTCTTTTTATTTGATTGTCTTTCTGGTCGATTTCTGGAAAATGTTGAGTCCTATAGTTGAGTGGCTGGTTGTGTAGTACCTTGTCACTTGATGGTTGTACGAATGCTTTATCGAATGTGGATGAAAAGCAAAAATGAACAAACTCGCATATTCTGATTAATTAGTAGGTAAATGCCACCCTTTTCTATCGAAATAAATTGGCTATTAGTTTGTTTCTAACATTAAATATGTTTTTTACTAATATTAAATATGACTTTTTAATTGTTTACGTCGAAGTAAACTTCACATCAGCGTCTTGAAAAAGCAATAAATACAAATCATTAATATTCAATTGGAGAATAGTTCATGTAAGGAGTACAATGAATTGATACCGTGCATTTTAAAGAAAGCAAATGAAACGAGATCAAATGTGTCACTGAAAGTCCTAAGGCAAGAAAGAGCTTGCACTTATAACCCCTTTATTCTTGAAAGAAATAAAACATCACTTTTGTACATTATTGTTTACCTTAATTTGAGCCCTTCAATATAATTAAATCACAAAGAGAGTAAGTAAAAATTAGTTTCATTTGGTTTGATCGATTTTTTTTTTGGTATTTCTTCCATTAGTATCACATAGACGTTTCCATTTGGCGCTGAATTACCACGTTCGGCCCCTAGGAGCGCTAGTGGGAACTTGTTTCCATCGGTTGCGTGGAAGAACGGGGAACTGTCCTGAATTGTCTCTATAGTATTTGACAGAGATTAAAGTTAGGGGAGCGTGACAGAGATGGCTCGACGGGGAGGCTGAACGCGGGGCGCCGAAAGAGCGTGGCGGGGAACGCTTGACCCGGAAGCGTGACGGAGGAAGCGTCACGAGGGGAACGTAGCGAAGGGAGCGTGGCGGGGAGCGTGGCGGGGAACGTGGTGGGGAGCGTGGCAGGGAAGCATGTCTGTGGAATGTGGTCACGGTGGAAGCGCGCGAACTAGTCAGGGGACTTGATGTGGCTTGGCATGGCTTACAACGGTGTAAGTCTGCAAGGTCTAAGCAATGGTGTCAGTATGTGGTGGTGCCATAAGTGTATATCCATCTCTCGACCAAGTTAAGGGATTCATACCGTGGTTGCAGCAGAAGTGAAGTAATCCATGATTATACATCAAGAATTGCGGAGGTATCAACCACAAAATTGTATTTCAATATAAATTTTAATAAAACGAAAACACTGACGTATACAGTAGTTCGAAATACGTGTAAGGCTGTATTATCTTTTTATTAAAATCTATATTGTTATAGTATATTGTGGATGATACCTTCCCAATCCCTAATTTATAAAGAAATTAGTTTGTGGCTTCCCGTTCAGATTGAGGTCAGTTCCCTTCCGTTTCACAGGGACAAATGTAGTTGTTATTATTAGATTAGATTTTAGATTTATTGTTAATTCTGCAATTAAGTGTAGTAACTTGGTGGCAGAATATCTTAACCTTACATGCATCCTTAACCTTACATGCATGGAAGATATGAAAGATACATAACATATGAATGATAATTTAACACGTATACGTACTACTAAAAGAGAGAATTGTTAAACAGGCTATTCAGAAGGCAAAATAGTCTGGAAAATTCTCATTAAATCCATTTATCCAACCAACGAGAGCGATGCCCGGTACTATTTCCCTCGTGGCTGCAATGCTGCAGTATTTAACCCACCGCGCGAACTGTTGTGTTCGTCATAATAACCCTCCGTCCGCCCGCTCTGATAAACAAGCGCAGTCGCTGCAGGCGTCGCGCGCGAGCACACCGCTTTGCCGCGCACTCGTGTTTCTTTAATCTTTAAAAATTACACCCGGCGCCCGCCGCGCGCAAAGCCCCGCCCAACTGCCACCGCCCTCGCCCTCACCTCCCGCCTCCAACGCACGCGCACGTCTCCGCTCGCCCACGCCGCTCTCCTGCCCTCGCTCGCCTCGCCCGCGTTGCCACCACGGCCTCTACCGGCTCCTCTGCGTCACCTCACAGCCGCCTACGGCTTTCCGTCCGGCCACGCCCCCTCGAATCTCCCCAGTCGCACCGCGAGCGGCAGCTCAGTTCATCAGCTGATGTCACTGCAGCGCCTCTGAACGGGAAGTCCTAGGTTACCACACTCCACAGAGGCAGGATTTTCGACACTAGCTTTACAACTAGGTCGAGATCAGCCGGTGTATGGAGGAGAATTCTAGCGGCCGGCTGCTGTGAACGGTAGTTTTCTCCGACCAACTCCAGACGAATGCCGGAGCTGTACCCAAACAAACGGGCCACGGACCGCGCGCGATCTGTCCTTCCTGTTCCTTATCCTATCCTCTCCCCCCACACACACTTTTACTAACATACACTACAGTACCGCATATTCCAGGAGACCAGTCGGGAGCTGAGAGCTTGTCTCGGCTGGGGCGGTGCCCCGCTGGTGGGAGAGTCCTGGTTAGGGGGAAACCCCACTAGCCGACGGTAGGTCGGCGCCGGATCTGGCCATCCAGCGAGGGAAGATCACCGCCATCTCCCGAGAAAAAACATGCACTACGGGACTAATGACCTAAGCTGTTGACGTGCCCGGAATCACTAACCAACCAACCAACCAACCAATTCCCAGTCGCCCCCACCGCCCACCCGCCTCCCTGCCCCTCCGCCACCATCTCCGCCCGTTGCCATAACCCTCACTGTGCTCCTGTCGCCGTACTCGGCGCCTCTTCGGTCGCGGCTCCGCCTCAGTTTCTTCTGTCCTCGCTAGTGGAGTCACTGATGTCCTTAATAGGCCTCACCGTCCGGACAACAGCCCCGCCCTCGAACCACCATCGCCTTCTCTGACGTGACCCCGATCCCGTCGCCGCTTCCGTCTCCGCCATCTCCCCCATCGCTCGTAGACACCCTGATCTCCGTTCGCCCATTCCGCCTTCATTCCGCCACTCCACTGCTGCCGCCCTCGTCAACCCTACGGGCCTACACATCATTCTTCCTGCGGCGCCTCCATCATTTCTAACCACTGCTACCACCCCTGCGACCCTGGCTCGCCACCTCCCACAGCGCTGACCGCTCCAGCCAGAACCATCACAGCCCGCCCTCGGCCTTGCCTCTGCCTCGACCGACACCGCTGGCGACAATGACCCTAGCACCACCGCCCGCGATCCTTCACTTTCCGAGTCGCCGCCGCCACCGCCGCCGCCCCTGTCCCCAGCGGCGTGTCGGGAGTGAGCGTGTCGGAGGCGGGGGTGGGGGGCGGGGCAGGCGCGGCTCGGGGCGTGTGGGAATCTTGCGGTCGGCTGTACTTGATCCAGCCGCGCACGTCCCATGACTTCCCCTTATCGATCTGTTTTCGCCAGAGGACTCCGGTCCCTGCTGCGCGACTCGACCCCCCGCCACCCCCGCCGCCCACATGGCCTCTGCTGCCATCGCCGCCCTCGCCACCCCGCCTTCATTGCCCTCATCGACTCGCCACCCCCGCCACCCACATGGCTCCAGGTCCTCTGCGTCCTCGTCGGCCCCAATTCCCACCAACCCTCCCATCGCCCCGCCTCCCATCCCGCCCAGATGGCCTCCGCTGCACTCGCCGTCCCCGCTGTCTCCTTACTCCCGCGATCTCTGTCGCCTTCACCGTTCACGTGGCCGTCCTCTCTGCCTCCATCTCCCCACATGGCCTCTGCTGCCCTCGCTGCTCCCTTCAATCTTCCCTCGCCCCCTTCTCCTCCTCCGCCGCCGCCGCCGCCAGCGCCACCCTCTGGCGTCCCCCGCGACTGCCTTTGTGGCGTTCCGCCGGCGCGGCGCCTCCATGCCCCCTCGCTGACGACTGCGGTCGCGGGGGAAATTCAGGCGGCGAAGGAGTGGAACAGCCAACTGTATTTTTAGAATTAGCGTAAATTCCAAAGCATACGAATAGTCATCTAGTCTGTGGACGACTGCCATCATGCCGCAGGTGTAAATTACGATTTTGTTAGTAAAAATAACTTCATAGTGGAAGCCAACTTCTTACGTTTCTGATAGTCCCTGCTATACGATGGAAGCACCCTCCAAAGGTAATATAAATAAACGTAAATGTTAAATTAATGAATAGCACTATACTATAAATACTTAGGTGATTAAAAAGTAACAGCAAATTCACAATATTATATTCGTTTATCGGTCATTTGTTGTTGGCATTCCAAATAAAATAACTAGAGGCGTTGCCTTTGCGAACAGTATTATTCTCAACGACAACACCTCTAATTATTTTACACGAACTAAACACTCCACCAATAAGAAGCTGACGGAGAGCAATTTTGTCAAGAGGAGTTATTTTCCTTCAAGGCAACACCTGTTTCCTTCAAGGCAACACCTGTTTCCTTCAAGCCAACCCCCCACGCCACAATCCCAACTCTTAAAATCATTCAAAAACAGAAATTTCAAATCCTAAAACATTCTGCATACTTATAGGATCTTTCTTCTATGGCTTTACCAGACAATTGGACCTGTAAAAGAGGACGGCAATTTGAGGACAATGACAATGTGAAGAAAGCTGTGCATTTTTAGTTTAAGGCACAATAATTTTTTTCTTGCGGAACGGAACAGTTGCGACAACGTTGTGAATGGTGTATTGAGAAACAAAAGTATTTTAGGAAAAAAATGCATACTTGTTTCGTTTGTTATTGAAAAATAGATTTAAGAAATATTGAGTTTGCCGATAAATTTTGAATCACCCTTATAGATTCTTAATTAGATACCTAAACGTTATACGAATGGGGAAGATTTCCACATCAATTCACGAGCCATCAAAACCCTGATCCGGTTCCTCCAGTAATGTTATGCTCGAAACTGTTGCGTTTGGATGAGGTTAGTATTTCATTCAAAATGTGTGTAATATTATGATACTATTCATGGCATCCGCGTGGATACTCAAACAATTATCGTTTCGTTGTAGGTATCATTAAAAGTAGTAATGTTATTAGTTAATAACTGATTATTATTATCTTGCTCGAAGATATAACGAGATACAAGGAAGAGAAATGTATATATGAGTCTGGCACTCAAGCGTGAATATATTTAAAATTAGCCCTTTACGTTTCCAGCCAATGAGAAGGATTTCCACCTAAATTCTCCAGCCAATTAAAGCACCTTAAACTGTAACCCAGCCAATATTACTACTTTATTTAAACGACTGTTTTCTTTCGTTCAACTTTAATATGTTAAAATGATACATTTCAAACCATCCGCATTAACACGCGAAACATCGCTCCGTTGTAGACATCTGTGAGAGCAGCGGAGGGCTGTGTCACTAATTAAGAGCTAATCCCGCTATCTGATACCAAGATGTCGATAGCGCCCGGCCGGACAGCGGCGCGCCGTCTCTTTGCGTGACTCGCCGTGACGTGACGTGACGTGACGCGGCGCTGGGGCTGCGCGAAGTCCGAAGTCCTGCAGCCGACAGATGACGGTGCCCGGGCGCGCGGTGGGGCCATGTCGTCATTGAATATTCGTCGACCTCGCCGCCGCCCGCCGAATAGCCAACGGGATATCTGCGCGCTGGCTACTGCTGCTCGTCTACCTCGGCGCGAGGCAATCTAACGCCGGAGCGTTTGTTGCGATGGCGATCCCACGTAACGAGCATGGAGCAAACGACCGTGATGGATACGGTATGGCTGGGAGGGAGGGATGTCGTAATAATGTCGCCCCTCTACTCTAAGTACGTTGACGAAAGTTGACGGTTCTGGACTATATAAATAATCGGCACAGAACTCCGTAAGTGTTTCAACGTATGGGTAGGAAACTTTTCCCAGAGATGCATAAAATGTGTTTAAGCAACTGGTGTATTATGTTAAGTTTTATTGCATGAGTACTGTTTTGAAAACTTCTGATATTAGGAGCGAATTTTCAAATATGCACAAATGCAATAATAGTAGTTTATGCAATTAGTTTATAATGTTAAGCTTTATTGCATGAGTGCATGTTTTGAAAACGAGCGACGTTAGGAGCGAGTTTTCAAATTTGTACGAATGCAATAAAGCAACATTATAAACGAGTTGCATACGCTATTTTTTTGTATAACAGCATTATAAATTTACAAGAGAATCAAACTTAATTTCGCGAAACAACTTTCTTCTGACGTCTCGGGTGCGTGACATCCAACGCCCTCTGGAAATCAAATTCAAGATGGCATTGTTGACATCCGTGCGAGAAACGGTGGTCGGCTGTTCCGTCTTCTTCTACCTCCCCACGATTCTCTCGCTACTATTGGCTGAACGTGTGATGACGTCATGTCGCGTTTAATAATGGCGATGACGTCATGTAGCGTGCGATAAAATACTGGATTATGCACGATTCGGGGTATCGAAAAGGGTCGTTTATAATGATGGTATACAAAAAAGTAACTTTATGAACGAGTTGCATAAATTATTTTTATATAAAAGAATTACAAATTTATAAGATAAAGTTAATTGTTGTTAAGAATTTTATTGTTACGTCATGGGTATTTGTGACGTCACGGATAGTGACGTCACAATTTAGTGACGTCACGTATAGTGACGTCACAATTTAGTGACGTCACGGGTATTTGACATCTGTGTGAAAAGAACAGTGGTCGGGTGTTCGGAGTACCGTTACCACCCGACGATTCCCTCATTGCGATTGGCTGAATGTGTGATTGTGCAATTATTCGTGGGAAATACGTCGTAATCTGTGCCATAAGATATTCTATGAACTATTTTTTGTAACGAAAAAGAGCGTGTAAATACAGCAATACATAAAAAAATGACTGCGAAAAAAAGTAGTTTTGTAGATTATGCTATAAAAATCAATAGGCTCTCACATGCGACACACATACATGATACGCTGAAATATACGTTAAAACCATGTATAATCTAAAATGGATGTCCTTAAATCCTGGTTTTTGGGTCCTAGAAGGGACATTTAAGTTAAGGCTTTTAGACCGTAAACTAAAAAGATTTTTTTCCTATTAGTTTTTTGGTGATTAAGCTTGTCTGGGAATTCCCATTTAGTAACAAGTGCTAAGAAACTAGCAGAATATTGAATCTAGGTCAATGTAAATTGCTAATTTGATCAATTTAAATCAATTTGATAGCGGTGAAATTTAATCTCACGGGTCTAAGGCTTCGTTTGTTAATGAATGTTTAACCATATAAGATTGTTTACTTACGCACAGCAACGCGTTTATTTAAAAATGAAATGCACAATTGCGGGTCTGCCGAGATTGAACTCCCACATGAAACTATTTCCACATTAAAAATAATGTTTCCAAAGTGCAGAACGTTAGCACGCATCCAGCTAATAGGTGCGGGTCACTCAGATATAAGTGGGACAGCTGTGGGTTGAAAGATGCTTTATTTATACAGAGTTGTACAGAACGTGTAACTAAGCGTCTAGTCTACTAGTCTACCCGAAGATATGAATATTCTGCGTGAACGGTATATAGGATTATCTGTGGGGCTGTAAGGAGCTGTCCTCTCACACGGTCTTTAATTGATTGACTACCCTTCCATTAACACAATCAAGCAATATCTTCAATAATGACATTTTAATTTGTCGTCATTGATCCAAAATACTTTTTAAACAAACTTTGAATTTCCCCACTTAGTTTTAAGTATAAAAACAAGTTCTGATATTACTGGAGCGGCCAATTATTAAGTAACTTTCCTCTTACAATTTACGTAATCATTTTTTTGTATTTTTACGTGGAGTTTCATTGTGAGCCGAGTGTATCAGAATACGAACATAATATTGATTTCGGATGGACATTTTTAAAAGAACACGAAAAAGCTGGTATCGATTGTCAACATTATTACGAGCAGAGAAGGGGGAACGAACGAGGCAAAAAATCCTGCCTTATCCCCGAACAAAAGAGACAAGATGTCTCGTGCAGAGGCGCGCGCGATGGTCATCTGTCTGTCGCGGGCAGAAAAACAGTTGCCGAGCGGAGAGAGGGCGTCGCGAGCCGCGAGCCAGCAAATCTGCCCTGGGCGACAGACGCATGCAACAAGATACGGCAGGAGGCTTCTGTAGTTCCCAGCTACGGGAATAACACGAGTAAGGCCTTCGTTTCATCAAACAGTATTTATTTGTTCGATCTTACAAGTCTTATTTTGAGAACTAATAAGGAAATGAAAAGGAGAAAGATGAATGAAAAATTCAAATATTTCATATAGCTCAAACGAACGTACTTTTCATTATTTCAATGAAGTTGTTGAAAAAACGAGTATACAAATAGAATCATTGCAATTTAGTAAATTATAATATTTACGACAATATTTCAACATTGCATAGTTTCTGAGATTGTAATTTCAATATTCTAGCACTTATCTACTTATCTATCATTAATACCCCGAATTTTACTAAAGATATTCTCTGACTTTGTTATTCTTATAACGAATGTTCATAATATTAATAATAAATGCTTTATTTTCGTAATAACCCATCCCGTACATTACAGAATAATTATTAACACTTGAAAATTTTGCAGAAAAGTCCCTAGATTTTAGCGGTATTTTAACCTGCCTTTTATAGAAAAAGTACCTCTAGAAATATTTGAAATTATATATCATTAGAAACAACATGTTTTCAAAGGGATAGAATGTTTCACGTTTCAATTTTTTTGAAAGAATAGAATAATAACCATTGGTAAAATTTACGATGAAGTCGACAAAAAGTCTGATTCAGAAATCAAGACGTATTTTGTCCGTCTCTTGGTGCGTGGCAGTGTTCCCTTTGTGCCGGGGCCGTGGCTCGTGAGCAGGTCTCCTTTAAGAGCGTCGCAGCCACGCGAATTTGTATGTGCGCCCAGTAATTAACGTCAAACCTGTAAACGGCGACAACTGGTTCTGCGGCGCCCGGGGACCGCGTGGGTGGCCGGGTATTAGGGCTGTCGCTTGCTTTGACGATGTTCTGTTCTCTGCAGTGGGCTGGACTAGCCTTTGTAATGGCAGCCATACACAGAAGAGATACGCGCCGGTTTGACCTGTTCGTGTTTCATCGTAGTTCGAAGACTCACACAGACCCACAGATTTACTCACCCGCGTTGGCGCATTTTGTGTTCAATCATAGTTAAAGGGTGTGCGTTAGACACTTTTTGCAACTCGTCGGAGTTTGTGGGTCTCACGTTCAACCGTTTCCCAAGGCGAGCACTGAAGACCAGATTTCTACGTGCGGGTTTACACGCCTCACGTGTAACCATAAGCTGGAGGCGTTTACAGACTTTTTACTCGAATGAGATTACGCGTCATATGTTGAACAGGACTACGAGAGTGTGGTACGAGTATGTCCAGTTCTAACCGTATGGGTGTCTCTCGTATTTCACGGAGGCTTGGATGAGACCACAGAAGCTCACTTTTACCTGTACGGGTGTGCGCGTCTCGAATTAAAGAAACTCGAAGACCTACCCCCAAATTACACGGGTTAAGGCCCCTTATGTTTAACCACAGCCCAAAGCCGCACGCATGCCTACAGTCCCACATGTCCGGTTTCAGAATACTGTCTAACCGTCCTTCGAAGGTGCTTCCAAATTACCCAATTTGATCCTCCAGTTTTGGATTGTTGATTAGTGATTCCGGGCACGTCAACTGCTAAGGCCTTTTAATCGTAAGGACAGTGCATGTTTTTTTTGCGAGAAGTGGCAGTGATCTTCCCCCGTTGGATGGCGAGATCTTGGTGGCGCCGAGCTATACGTCGGCTTGCAAGTTTTTCACCATACAGATATTTCCCACCAGCGTGGCACTGCCCCAGCCGGGTCAAGCTCTAAGCTTCCAACCGGTCTCCCAGAATTTGTGGTAGATAGTGCATGGGCTGAATGTGTAAGTAAGGGTGAGAATAGGACAAGGAAGAGAAAGGAAAGATCGCGCTCGTGCCGTGGCCCTTTTCTGGTATTCCTCCGGCTTTTATCTGCTAGTGATCGAAGAAAACACGGAAAGCATCGATCAGAACACCCGGCCGCTAGAATTCTCCTCCAGACAGCGATTGAATTCGACTTAGCTATCTAGGTACTGGAACCCTAGGATCAGAGGCACTGCAGTTCTTCTCAGTTGATACTCTGAATCTCCTACGCCGGTCTTGTTTTTGGACGTCTCAGGTTTAATTTTATTCGAAGACGCCCGAAAAGCCCTTTTTCATTTATTAGCCCTTACACGTTTTGGGATTTATTATACCTAAGATTTTGTTTGACCAATTCGAGTGTATAAGTTCGTGTAAGCAAAGGAACGTCTTATTTATTCGATCAGGTTACACTGGCTCGAATCCATAGATCCTATGTTACGATATGGCAACTCTCCACAGCAAAAGCTGAGGTCTATTGGATCCCATAATTTATTTATTGGATTCAACCTGATGCTCAGAGGGACAGATTGCAGATCAATGTTACTCCACATGTAGCTATCGGCCGGTCGGCTGCCGAGAAGATACTTGTGTGTCAAAGCGAATGGGCAGCGATGAAATGGTGGAGATAGTGCTCTAAACTCAAGTGGGCAGTTAGTGGTGGAGAAACATTGAGAGGGAGTTTGCCAATGAAATACACTGCTAAGCGTAAACATACTATAAAATTTGTAATTATAATTTTCATAAATAAAGGGATATTAATAAATAGTTACAATGAAAATATTGAAGAAATATATGAATTAAAATAATAAGAATAATAATTACATTTCTTAGAAAAGTTTTTGAAAAAGCAATCTGGTGTGTTGCGGGTTAGCCTACTCTGCAGTGTTTCTGTGGCATCCCTGTTCGTTTGAGCTTTGATTTCCTTTTTTCAGCATGTGATAAGTTCTGAATAATAGATGACAATAACCGGGAGGAGGAAGGAGGAGAAAATTAAGAGAAAAAAGAACGGTTAGGAGGAAAACAATTAGTCACAGGAAGTGTAATAAAAATTAGATTACGAGGCAGAGGAAGAAGAAGAAGGGTAAGATGAATTGGATAAGGTGGAAACGAAGAAAAAGCAAACAGGAAGAAATAGGAACCGGTAGGAGGAAAATAATTAGTGAAAGAGTCACAGGAAGTGTTAGAAAAATTAGAAAACGAGGAAGAGAAAAGAAGAAGTGAGAGATGAATTGGAGAAGGAAACGAAGAAAAAAAGAAACAGGAAGAAAAAGGAGCGGGTAGGAGGAAAATAATTAGAGAAAAAGACACAGGAAGTGTTAGAAAAATTAGAAAACGAGAAAGAGAAAGAAGTGACAGATGAATTGGAGAAGGAGCAAACGAAGAAAAAAGAAACAGGAAGAAAAAGGAACCGGTAGGAAAAAAATAATTAGAGAAAGAGACACAGGAAGTGTTAGAAAAATTAGAAAACGAGAAAGAGAAAGAAGTGACAGATGAATTGGAGAAGGAGCAAACGAAGAAAAAAGAAACAGGAAGAAAAAGGAACCGGTAGGAAAAAAATAATTAGAGAAAGAGACACAGGAAGTGTTAGAAAAATTAGAAAACGAGAAAGAGAGCGAACTATTATTTAAGGGGAATCCCCTGAGCGCGTGCGGAGCGCAGGTAATCGCGTCACGTGACGCCTTATCCCGGGGAAGCCCAGGGGGCGGCGCGGAGCTGTCAGCGGCGGCCCCGGCCCGGCCCGCCCCGGCCCCGCCCCCCTCGGGTCCCGCTACGAGGGCGACGACAACGCACGAGGCTGCGAGCAGGGCGTGCGGGACGCGCCGACTTTTGGAGTATCCGGGGTGGGGAGTGGGGGGGGGGCGAGGCACATGGTGCGGTGATGGCGACGCCGCAGAGCTGCGAGGCGCAGGGGCGGGGACGGGAATGAGAAATTGGGCGGCGCGGGGCCGGCGAGGGATCGTGAGCGACGAAGGAAAGACGGAGGACATGACCCCAGGGACGCAGATCGGGTGTTGTAGGACGATGTAGGGGTGAACGAAGCCGATGCAGAGTGCGCCACGTGATACAGGTTCAATGGCATGGAAGTAACACCTGCCATGCCATTGAACGCTGGAAATACCTTTCTACTACTAAATGCTGTAAGAATGTGCAAATGTGCATTCTGTCGATTTGCCTTTTTTAACGCAAAGAGCAATTAGGTAATTTTCATTGCAAGGATCATTCAGGTCATTTAAATAAGACGTGCTTATTGTATTATAAGGACCAAAAAATACCGACTTAATTCAGATTTGAGCCCCCAAAATTGGGATTGTGTTCATTGCTTCCCTTTTATTATTTATAAATTTCATCAATGAGAAAGAGCCAAATGGGGATGGGGAATTATTCCTTAGATTGACCATAATGGTGGTCTGGTGAGTTGGAGTGCTATGGAAGCTTGCACGGTGAAATGTTCATGTTAATTTGTAAAGTTTGTGAATTTTATAAACTTTGTATGTGTTCTGTACTTGTTGTGTTCTGTAATGTTTAGTTAGTGTATTCTGCCACCAAGTTCTCAAACTTATTTGCAGAATTCGTAATAAATCTAATCTAATAATGCTGGGAATGAGGATGTGATGAGGAAGGAAGAATCAAAGGCGGTATGCAGTCCATGGTGTACTGTTATATTCCGACATCCTCCCGGAAGATATGAGGAAATCGCGTAAATGACCCATCGATGTTGCCAACTTCAAGATCTCTCGTTCACGCAGCGATCGGTCACGAATCAGCTCTTTCCCTTGTAGCAAAATATACTACATTTGGAACTCAAGCCTATCTGTATTCAAAATTCAACTTAATATGTATGAGTTACGGTAGAGATACCAGAGCTTCAAAAATTTATTTATTTATTTTATTTATTCATTTTACGTCAAAAAAACAGTTAAAAACTGCGTATGACGTGCTATGGGGAAAAGTGAATTGTGTGCACATTTTCAAAATTCTGTGATCCCTACACTAAGTCATATACTACTTAAATTTTGAATTTTTTGAAAGGGAGAAAAAAAACAAAAAAAAACTCCCATGTAATAAAATCTATTTTCAAGGATAAACAAGCAATAAATTTTGAATTTTGAAAGGGAGAAAAAAACAAAAAAACTCCCATGTAAAAAAATCTATTTTCAAGGGTAAATAAGCAATAGATTTTGAATTTTGAAAGGGAGAAAAAAACAACAAAAAAAACTCCCATGTAATAAAATCTATTTCCAAAGATAAATAAGCAATAAATTTTGGCTCTTATTACTTCCTGCCGCGACAACATGGAAACGATAATTTGAATAATTGTATTTCCCACTGAATTCTAGAAGACGTGCACACAAAATGAAGTTACATTTATGTCCAGGAAGTTAAAACAAGGGGCCATCTCAGCATTTGCTCAATGGATCAGGGAAACTGGACGAAAACCTGATCGAGATGGGGGTCATTGACCCGAAGCTGTTGTACAATAGTTGTTACAGGTTGTTTATACTCATTTATACAGTCCAAATGGTAATTAATGCATTATGTATCATTGCTAAAATTAATGTTACTTTTCTTGTGATGCTCAGTATAGTCTCTAATTGTATAGAAACAGTTATGCAGCAGAAACGATTTCACTTGTGATTTAAACTTTTCTATTGAATTTAATCGTTTAATGTCATCTGGCAAAGTGTTGTAAAATAATGTACATGTATTGTATGTGAATTTTTTGTAATGAGCTGTTGACACTGTCACCTGATGAATATGATTTCTACGTCGAGTGTTATAGTAATAGACTTCGGCATTTTCTGAAAAAATATTTCCGCCCTTGAGCAAGTCATTTTTTACAAAAACCACTGATTCGTAAATAAAAAGACACGGTAATGGTAGAATTCCTAGATTAATGAAGAGAGGCTTACATGAATCACGTGGGTGGATTTGGTTATTATTCGTACAATTCGTTTTTGTAATCTAAAAGTCTGGGAGCTATAAGATGTATTTCCCCAGAATATTATGCCATATCTCAGGTGGGAATGAACATCCGCGAAATATACATAACGAGCAGTATGAAGACTGAATTTGCAAGAATTCTGAACGCGTAGCATAATGAACTTAATTTTGTGTTCAATTCATTTAAATGGACGTTCCATTTAAGGTTTGACTGAATTGAGAGACCTAAAAATTTTGTTGCCTTTGTGTCAATGGTACACCGTTCATTTTCAATGGAGAACAGAATTGTTTATTTGAAATGGAAAACTGTATTAAAACCGTTTTCTTTTCGTTTACTATTATTTTGTTATTTCGGAACCAATTTGAAACATCTGATATTGTACTATTTACGGTTTCTTTATTGCAAAGGATGTTCGTATCATCCGCAAAGAGAACCGTTCTTCCGGTTCGAATCGTCGAGGGCATATCGTTTACGTAAAGTAGGAACAGAATAGGGCCTAAAATCGATCCTTGAGGAACTCCACATGCAATGGGCAAAGAGTCGGAAAGGTGCGTATGTAATGTTCCATCATTCCAGTAAGGTATTTCAACTCTCTGAGATCGTTGTTTAAGGTACGAACATAACCAATCTAGCGCAATACCACGAATTCCATATGAAGGTAATTTGAAAGTAAAAATGTCATGATCAATGACGTCAAAAAGGTACGAACATAACCAATCTTAGCGCAATACCACGAATTCCATATGAAGGTAATTTGGAAAGTAAATGTCATGATCAATGACGTCAAAAGCTTTTGAGAGATCTAAAATAATCCAATAGGTGCCTCGTTTTGATCCAATGATGAGGCGACATCTTTAAGAAAAGAAAATATAGCTGTTTCCGTTGATTTTGATTTTCTAAATCCATGTTGGCAATCTGAAAGCGCGTCGTGTTTAGTGAGAAAGGTTTCCATTCGTACGTAAAAAAGGCTCTCTAATATTTTTGAAAAACCGATAGAAGAGAAGTGGGCCGATAATTTTGAATTTCATTTTTGTTGCCTTTTTTGAAAAGCGGCTTAATTTTAGCTGTTTTGAAAATATCTGGAAACGTTCCAGTGCATAAAGATGCATTAAATATGTGAGTTAACGGGTGTATAATGGCATACGCACAAGTCTTTAACAAAGAATCTGGGAATTCATCTAAACCGGACGAATATTTATTTTTTAGTTTACCGATTATTTTGAGAATTTCATAGGAAGAAGTTTCGGAAACGAACATTGTGTCTAAAATTTTGGGTGAACTGTCTGGTTTTGAATTTTGTGGCTGAAGACTCTTAGTGAGATCGGCAGCAATTCTCGAAAAGTATTGGTTAAAGAGATTAGCCACTGTTGCCGGATCGTTCACATTTATATCGTTATATTTTAAAACAACATTCTCTACGGGTTTTCTAGTTGATTTGGTAGTATTTTTTATTATATTCCACATTGCTTTTGTTTTATTATTTGAGTTCAAAATATCCTGATCGTTTTTCATGATTTTAGCCTGCCTTATGACTTTTCGTAACAATGTTTTGTATTTTTTAAAGTAGATAAGGAAATCTTGAGATACGTCATGACGTTTAGAAATAAAGTAGAGAGTACGTTTATTTTTACACGATGTTCTAATTCCTTTTGTGATCCAAGTATTACTTTTTCGTGAAATGTTTAATTTTCTCTTTTTAATAGGAAAGCATGCGTTAAAGAGAAATGAAAGCTTTGAGAAAAATAAATTATATTTTTCATTTGTGTCAATAGCGTTATAAACTGCCTCCCATGATTCTTTCAGCAAGTAGTCCGTAAATAACTTTATGTTAACTGTAGTAAATGCTCTGCACATGCGTGTTTTATTTATTGTGTCAGTATTCATGTTATTAGTAATTGTAAGAATTTGTGCATCGTGGTCACTGTAACCTAGATTATTCGTTATTATTTCATATCTAGTTGTGGTTTTGTTAATTATAATTTGATCTATTGCTGTTTGTGATTTAAGAGTATTCCGTGTAGGTACGTTCACTGTAATATCTAAATTAAAAGAATGAATTAAATTGAGAAACTGCTCTTTTTCGTGGGATTCGCTCAGAAAATCAATATTGAAATCTCCACATACAACAATGGATTTAAAAGAGAGATTACTAATTTTGTTCAGAGTTATCTCTAGATTTTCTACGAAATTGAAATAATCTAAAGCTTGCTTTGTTGGAGGTCTGTAGATGCAAAGTAAAATAATTTTGAGCGTAGTAAGATGTACAACTGTTATTTCAAAAACTTTTTCAACTGCATATAAATTGAATTCTGACAAGAAGGTAGAATCAATATTATTTCTTACATAAATACACGAACCTCCGTAAGCAGGGCCTTTATTTGATTCCCTTGCTCTACAATAAGATCCTGCAAGGTAAAAACTAGGAATTTGGAGTGTGTTTAGATCATTATGAGATAACCAATGTTCTGTAAAGCAAAGAACATCTATTTGACTGAGATCACACTCTAATGCTGCTTCAATAAATTCAATTTTATTTGAAAGAGATTGCACATTATGATGCATTATTTGAATCTTTTGAATGTACCTACACGAATGCTTTTCTGCTGCATCTGACTGTAATTGCTAATTATTTATCTCATTTTTACCTCGAGTGCGTGGTCGAAGGAAGTATCGTGTCCCAGCAGTGTTAGGAGGTGAGGAAGGAGGGGTTACAGATGTAGGGGAATGAATAATGGGAGAGGTAGTACAAGGATTAGGTTCAGGGGATAAGGTAATTGGGTCCAAAGGGGTTCCGGAGGATGGAAGAGAACTAGGAGATGTAGGTGGGGATGAATCTTGGATAGGATACTGCTGAGGTGTAAGGATGTGTTTGGCAAGTTCGCTACCGAGTGCATGTTTTCCGACAAGGTTCAAGTGAAGACCATGCCGGGTGAAGTGTTTTTCTGAGAGAAAGTTAAGCTCAAATAATTTAACATGTGTGCCTCTCAGATGCAGTTTTAATTTGTTGTTTGCGTGTCTAATTTCTTTGCACAGTGTTGGTTTGTTGTACCAGAAGGGCAGAGTCGAGATTACAATGTTCGTGTTTTGGGCGGCACGTTGTAGTTTGTCAACATGTTGCTCAGGTGTAAAGTGACCACCCAAATTGATGTCATTCTGCCCTCCTATGATGATGACTGTATCCCGTTTGGTGAGAGTTTTTGTGTGGGTGTCCAATTCACTGATCACGTCGGCAAACCTCCCGTTAGGTTTAAACACACACATGACAGAGAAATTGGATGGGAGTTTCCCACTGAGCAGGGAGGAGATTTGTCGCCCATGGCTATCTGCTAAAATTAGTACCTTTTTCGTGGGCTCAGTAGGAATGTCCTTGTTCACTTGTGGGCCAGGTTGCGCAACTCTACGTGTCTTTGCTTCTTTGCGCTTGCTAGCCTGTTTGCGTCGGTTTGTGGGTGGACGTGTCGATGATGGGAGGGGGTAGTGAGGATTGGGAAGGCATGGAAAATCATTGTCATAATCTAACACAGCAAATCTGTTTTGAGTCATGATTGGTTGTGATGATTGTGTTTTTGCTTTCGCGGATGGACGGTTGAAAGTTTCTGCGGTGTTGCCTATTGTTGTCCAACCGTCTGAGTTTTGAACGACCTCTTCGAGCCTTCGGATATGTTCATCTAAATTTTTGTTTACGTGTGTGAAGGCTTTCAGAAGGTCGGCTTTGAGAGTGTACAGAGTAGAAAGTGTATAGCGAATAGTAGCCATGTCACGAATGCGTATCAAATGCGTGGCAAATATGAGAATAAATAATTAGATGAGAAATAAGATTATGTGTCAAAAATGTTTCCTAAATTATCTATTTAATTTACGTGTATTAAATTATTTAATTTAAGTTACGTATTTATTTAAAAAATAAAAGAAATGTGATTCTAATTAGTATTTAAATGTTATTGGTTAATTGTGAGTAGAGTTGAGTGTATTTCCGTTAATAGATCTAAGCTGCAAACTAATAAATACAATTAGATAACTATACTTTACCTCTTTTAAGGCCACAAAAATTCACCACTTTGATATTCTTTTGAAATCACAAGGTTCAAAATTTTCCGTTACTAATATATGCGAAACTTTGAATTTTGATGTTTTTCACAATTATCACAACACTTTCACTAGTTGTTTAACCCTTTACGCCAAACTAAATTTATTTGTACACCAAATATGTATTAAAAGTCTTTGAACTCGTTAAAATGCACGTTTGTCCGTTACGCTGTCTTTTAAACAAATAACTATTTACTTCTTTTCTACTGCTTCGGACAATATAAATCTCTTTCAGCGTTCCTGTAACAAGTAAACAAGTAAAGAAAACAATTTAAAAACAAAAGGTACCTGAAAGATGTAAGAAGGTAGTCAAAATTAGTAAAATATTGGAGCACAGTCCGAGCACGTCAGTCACGCAAGGAAGCAAGCAAGGAAGCCGGCAAGGAAATCGGCACAGATTGAACTCTCCCCCAGCAGCGCCACACACACACACACACACACACACACACACACACACACACACACACACACACACACACACACACACACACACACACACACACACACACACACACACGCACGCACACACACACACACACACACACACACACACACACACACACACACACACACACACACACACACACACACACACACACACACACACGCACGCACACACACATATTTTGACTATTTTTGATGTTATATAAACAAACATAGAATCTTCCTGTTTACAAAGCTTGAAATCCGCGCTCGCAACTGCATACGAGAACGCAGCCGGAATCTGTTTTCCTATTTCTGCTCCTCTGGATGTCACGAAGGAGATGTTTGCAGTTGCTTTCTGACTGCCTGGTGGTTCGTCGTATTTATAGCCGAGCAACAGAGGTAGGTTGGGGAGTGGGCAGAGAGATTGGCAAATCATGTACACTACGCACGTCTGTCAATGAACTCAATAAAACACACGAGCTAATATGGATTTCTGATGCAACGTCCCGACTCAATGCTGTCAGACATAGAGATGAAGATACAGCCGCGGATGATGATGCTTTCTATTTTGGAATTTCAACATTGGATGAGATGGTACATGCATGTCTAAAATTCGAAAAAAATATTTAAAGGGTACTGATCTTCAGCAGCAAAAATTGCTGTCAAGAGTGTGTCGAAAATTAGACCTTCGAGCAGTGAAAATGGGTTGTTCTGATATGAAACATTTAAAAACTGCAGCTTCTTTTTCCCAAGAAGAATTACTTGAGCTGTATCGTAAGCTGTGCCACAGAGTATGCAAATATACGAGTAATTGTAACATCAGGTATGAGAACTTACGGATAACATAATTAAATATTTGCATTTTTCGGTCAAAATCGAAACTGTTTCATTATTTTTCCAGTGTGCCAAACAAAGCTGTTGACAACCCTCACATGCCCGGAGGCTGCATAGTTTTCCGCCAATATATGTATATTTTTGAAATTAGTATAATTTAAGAACTCACAACTATTATCTGTTGTGTCATCGGAAACCTTAATTGATATTTTGTAATATTGAACATTAAAAATGTCTTAGTATCCTCGTTCTAGTCATATCTTCCCGGTCTTTTGTAATTTTGCTCCTTAAATGTGCATAACATAACATACACCGTAACGTATCATGTTTAGCAAATAAAACCTTCTGGTGCAGCAGGGTAGCTCTTAATGAATCTTAGCGAGTGTTCACATTAGATTATGTATTTATTTAAATATATCTAACTCTACGTCTTACATTGCGTAAGTAGATTAGGTATGATACTTCAGGTTGCATTTAAGGAAAATAAATTTTAGATGTTTTTTTCACAAAAACAAACTGTTTGACTCTACGCAAATACTATCTCAGTAGACAAGAAAATTATTCAACCAAGGAAAATGAAGTTCTGAGGTACAATAAGCATCTCACATTCGTAGAAATCCCATCATCGATTTGCCCAGGGCTTTAAGACGCCTCAATTCTCGATACGTTCTCTCCCGCAAATACCAAGAATCTGAATCGAGCTGAATCTCCTGGTACCCTTGTGAAGGGGAATAAGCAGAATTCCGCGCGTTGTCAAGTGTTCCGAGGTATCCACTTCGTGTGAAGTCCTGGGCGCGTGGGGGCGGAGTGGAGTCCCGACAGCCACGCTGACTGGGGTGGTCGGGGGGGGGGGAGTGACAAACGCGCAGAGGTCGCGAGGTTGTGGCGCGGGCGGCGGCTGATGCACGGAGGAAGAGGATAGGGGCGGCAGGCAGCCCTACCCGCGCCCTCGCTATCGCCCACGCACCGGCACAGGTGGCTCAGTGCATCAATTGATGTCACTGCGGTGCCTCTGACCGGGAGGTCCTAGGTTCCCACTCCCCACGGCGGAAGGATTTTCGACACTAGCTTTCCAGCTAGATCGAATTCATTCGCTGTCTGGAGGAGAATTCTAGCGGCCGGCTGCTCTGATCGGTAGTTTTCCGTGGTTTCTCCGACCAACACCAGGCGAATGCCGGAGCAGTACCTTAACAAACGGGCCACGGACCGCGCGCGATCTTTCCTTCCACTTCCTTGTCCTATCCTCTCCGCTTACACTAACATGCACTACACTACCACATATTCCGGGAGACCGGTCGGGAGCTTAGAGCTTGTCCCGGCTGGAGTGGTGCCCCTCTGGTGGGAGAGTCCTGGTTAGGGGGAAACCCCACTAGCCAACGGTAGGTCGGCGCCGGATATCGCCATCCAGCGGGGGAAGATCACTGCCATCTCCCGAGCACGAACATGCACTACACTTACGGGACTTATGACCGAAGCAGTTGACGTGCCCGGAAACTCGAAAAACCAACCAACCAACCAATCAATTGATGTCACTGCAGTGCCTCTGACCGGGCAGTCCTTCGTTTCGAATTGCGACGGTGTGGCAGGATTTTGGACAATACCTTCATAGCTAGGTCGAATTCAGCCGCAGTCAGGAGAAGAATTCTAGCGGCCAGCTGCTCTGATCGGAAGTTTCTGCGGCTGCTTCACAACAGCCGGAGCAGTACCAAAAAGGGGTACGGACCGCGTGCGATCTCTCCTCCTTCCTTGTCCTATACTCACGTCTTACTTACAAACACACGTACTGCACTACACTACCAGTCATGCTGGGAGATCGGTCGGGAGCATAGAGCTGTCCCGGATGGAGGGATATACCTGGTTGATAAAAACCGTGCATATCGACCGGAACGTCGGCGCCAGATGACGCTATCCAACGGGAGATCACCGCCATCTCCTGAGGAAGACATGCACTACACTTACGATACCAATGATATACGTTGATGCTCCCGGAATCTCTAACAATTAATTTAACGCGCTCTCTCTCTCTCTCTCTCTCTCTCTCTCTCCATCATCATCCCAATTGCCATCGCCCTTGCCCCCATCCTCGCCCTCGCCCTTGCCCACCGCCTCCCTCTGCCTCGCTGCTTCCCCTCCAACCTCCACGCTCCTCACCTGCCATCACCGTTCCTATAACTACCCACTCAGCCATTGCTGCAGCGGCACTCGAGCGATCGGATTCCACTCACTTGCGCGTGACACTCGCCGCAGGGGCGGCGCCAGGTGCAGGGGAATAGCCAAAATTGGGTGCATGAGAGGTTCCTCTTCGTTTGAAGCCCTCGACCGTGGCGTCGAGACGGGCAGGCAGCCGAAGGGGTGCCGCTATCAGTGGACTGTGGTCGAACGGCGTTGGCGGCAGAAGGAGCGGAGTCACTGAATCCGGATATGTTAGTTAGTTAGTTAATGCCTTATTTTACGTGGCGAGACTCGGGCCATCAGGCCCGCTCTTCCGTCCAACCACGCAAATTTCGCTACGCTCCTTTCACCACCTTGCGGAGAAAGGAGGTATTATCTAGGGCGACGAAACAGGCGGATATCAATTTTGCTCAGAGGCGTCATTTAGGCTTGAGGATCTTTTACATGCAGTAAATCTACTAACATGGGACAGCCGGCTTTACTTCCCCTCCGAAGGCGTACGAAGGATTTGTTCGCCCTTAAAAATCCACGGCTTCGATCGAACCCGCAAACTCGGGTACAACAGTCCGGTAGCTGACCGTTACACCAGCGAATCCGCAAACCGAATCCGAATATGTTAACTTCTGATATCATTAGTCCTGTAACAGTAGTGCATGTTACATTGGGGGAGGAGGCGGGGCTCCTCCCCGGTTGGATCGTGATATCTGGCCCTGCCCTAGTAATCGCCTTGAGGGGGATTACCTCCTTGAGGTATCTCTCCCGAAGCAGGGGACCGCCCCAGCTGGCATAAGCTCCAACCTCCCATATGTGTAGCACTAATGCTTGGAAGGAGAGGAAATACAGATCGTGCACGGTCCATGGCCCGTTTGGTAGGGTACTGCTCCTGCATTCGCCTGGTGTTGATCGGAGAAATCGCGGAGTATTACTGATGAGAGCAGCCGGCTGTTAGAATTCTCCTCCAGACAGCAGCTCAATTTCAGTCATTCATTTATCTAAACAGTACCGAGAATCAGTCGCGGCGAGAGTGGGATGGTCGGTGGAAGGGCAGGGCATTGTGGAGTTGTGCGGGGGTGTTGAGAGCAGCAGTGGCTGGAGCGGCAACCGAGATTGAGAGATTTGCGTTGGCAGGGATTCATTAATTAGTGCTTCCAGGAACGTTCAAGGATTAGGTCATTATTCTCGTAAGTGTAATTCATGTTTTTATCGCACGAGGTTGCGAGTATCTCCAGTTGGATAGCGGATCCTGCGCCAACCTACATATCGATTTGCGGGTGTTTCTTCAGTCAGATGTCGCACCAACGTGGTACTGCCTCAGCCGGGACTAGCTCTAACTTGCGTGATAGTGGTGGTAGTGAAGTGAATATGTAAGTATCAGTGTGTGTAAGAAAGAGATGATGATAGGTGAAAGAAGAGGAAGGAAATATCGCGCGCGGTCCGTGGTCATTTGTTAGGATGTTCCGGCTTTCGCCTCATGTTGAGAAACCACGGAAAACTACCAATCAGAGCATTTCCGCTAGATTGATTGATTGATTGATTTTTTCGTGTTTCCGGGCGCGTCAACTACTTTGGTCATTAGTCCCGTTAGTGTAGTGCATGTTTTTTCTCGGGAGATGGCGGTGATCTTCCCCCGCTGGATGGCGAGATCCGGCGCCGACCTACCGTCGGCTAGTGGGGCTTCCCCTAACCAGGACTCTCCCACCAGCGGGGCACCGCCCCAGTCGGGACAAGCTCTAACTTCCCGACCGGTCACCCGGAATATGTGGTAGTGTAGTGCATGTTAGTGTAAGTGTGTGTGTAAGGGGAGAGGATAGGACAAGGAAGAGGAAGGACAGATCGCGCGCGGTCCGTGGCCCGTTTGGTAGGGTACTGCTCCGGCATTCGCCTGGTGTTGATCGGAGAAACCACGGAAAACTACCGATCAGAGCAGCCGGCCGCTAGAATTCTCCCCCAGACAGCAGCTGAATTCGACCTAGCTGAACAGCTAGTGTCGGAAATTCTGCCGCCGTCAGGACTCGAACCTAGGACCTCCCGGTTAGAGGCGCTGCAGATATATCAGTTGATGCACTGAGCTACCGCTAGAATTCTCCACCCAGCGGGTGGATTGTTCTACGTAGAAAGTGTGTGAAATGCTGCCAGTGCAGCGTCGGGACTCGCACCCTAGCACCTGCAGGTCCGAGGCGGTGTCTTGGAGGTGGCAGTGAGGTGGGCGTGGCGTGCGTCGCAGGGGGGGGGATGAGGGGCGCCGGTGAGAGCGTGGGTGCGTCGGCGGGGGTGGTGGCTTTGAGGTCTGGGCGAGGGCGTGACGGGGCGAGGTCGGCGGAAGTGAGGCGTGCGTTGGCGCCGGGGGGGGGGCGAGTGAAATACGGCGCCCGGGGCTCGGGGCGGGCGAGGCTAGGGGTGAATGAGCTGCCGACAGACGAAGTGCGGGCGGCGGCGGAGTTGAAGCACATGGGGAAGGAGCGAAGGTGGCTTGGACTGTAAAGAAAGGGAAGGAAGATGGAGAGGACAAGTGGACACAGGATGAAAGAGGTGGAAAACGAGGTTGTTCTTCCAGAAAATATTTTTATAATTGTTTTAGGATGTTAACGTAAGGGATGTTTCTAGAGATTTGAGTGACGGGTAGTAAGTTTGGTGTCTGGACATGGTTGTTATATCACCCCATATGTTACAACGAATTGATAATAATAGAGCGTGTGACATGTGAGAGTGTAGTGGGATGTAGGTGGGGATTTCAAAGCAGGTATGATGGGCTGTAAATTGTGGTAGGGATGTACGTGTGTTTATATAAGTGGTGTGTACTTGAAAGTATGGGTGGGATGTTGATGGAGTAGGGTGTAATGTTAGTGGGGATGGAGGTGTATTATACGCGGACGTTTTCTTGAGCCCCGGAATACCTACCCTCACTACTTTGCCAACATTAGTTGAATTAAGAATAAATGACATCAACGAGCGCTGTAGACAAAATCTGATAACTAGAAATGTTCGCTCCCGTGTAATAGAAACTATTATGCATCGAAAAACGAAATACAAATTGAATATAATATTCCTTTTGCCAAAATAACCAAACTCCCCTCTCCTCTATCAACTAACGAAGCAAGGGCTTAAGAAAACGTGCGCAGATAATACCTGGGTGTTGCGTGTAGGTGATGGTGGGGGCCGTGTGTATGTGAAAGGGCAGGTGCGATGTAGGTGGGAATGGAAGTGTCTGGGTGAGGGGAGTGAGCGAGGGCGGTGGCGTGGGAGTGCAGGTGAGGGCGAGGGCTTAAGGGCCGAACGCGCCCTCTGAGCCGCGCAATCTGCTTCCACGAAGGCCCGGCGCGGGCAGGCAAAGCGGATTCCGTCTGCAGGGGGCGCTGCCTCGCGCTCTGGCTAATAGGGGGCCGTGCACGAGGCATTCCACTCACAACACTAGATAGCGGATTTTTACGCAGACGCTTGTGCCTATTTATTCGATGTACAATATCGAAATCTAAACTAATAATAGCGAATTCAACGACATGTAATCGACATTGATTCCATGAAAATTACTGTAAGATTAGATACGAAATTTTCACAGGCGTTTCCTCAGAATTGTCGCAGTGTCTTTGCAAACTTTGGGAAAGATTAATACAATGCAAATGAAAATAAATAATATAAACAATTTGTTGGTAGATGCACTAGGATTATTTATTTTTTGCCCGTCGCCAAGAGCACATTGGCTCCTAATATACTCCGCCAGAGGCCAGTATAGGTGCAGAATAACTGGTACCTAATAGATAAGCCATTAGTAGTATGTAAGATAAAAATATCTAATAGCAATATACTGTAACATAAAATGAATGAAAATTATATTATTTTATTAAAATTTGAATCAATTATATTAAAATTAGTAATCTTAAATAGCGTGGTTCATACAAAATTGATCTCTTTCCTCTTTCACAAGGATTGGAGATGACGAAAACCCGGGCAACGCCGGGTATTTTCCTAGATAATTATAAAGAACATTTCTCAGGATCTAATTTAATCATTGTCTGGAGGAGAAATCTAGCGGCTGGAGTAGGTACTACCACTCATGTTGAGAGACCTGTCTGATGTTGACAGCTTTTCTCAGAGTGGTGGCCCGCTTGGGAGGTTCTTTGACAACTCCCCCCCCCCCGCCTATGTGTTGCTCGTCTCCGGGTATCACCATACAGCGGGCAAGAAACACCCCTATCTCCCAAGATAAAACAATTACACATAAAGAGACTAATGAGCATTGTAGTGGACGTGCCCTGAAAAATCAATCAATCTAGCGGCCGGCTGCTCTAATTGTTATTTTTATGTAGTTTCCATAATCAACATCGGGTCATTGTCGGTGCGGTACTCGAAGAAGTCCTACATAGTTGACGCACCTAAAAACAATAAATACATTGGCCCAAGAACGCATTTAATGTTTCAATTATTTCTACGATCCTTTTTATGTGGAGTAAACTGCCTTTTTCATTATTCGAACCTTATAATGCATATTACTTCTGTAGAAGCCTAAAAATGACTGTTCGATGTAATTGGAGTTGCGGAAAGTAAACTTTAAAATGTTCTTGGGAAGAAAATGAGAGTGAGGCTTATCAAATTCCATATTATTTTCGCTGTGGTCTGCATCACAAGAAGAGAAAATTAATATCCCTTCTAGCAATACTCGAATAACCTTTAAATATGCGCCAGTACCAAGAAGTGAAATATAATGATGTTTTTTACGTATAAAATGATGCCGTGGAAAAAAGATCATTACTATTTCATATACGTTTGTTTGTGTTCCTGTTAATATCTCATACTCATGATTTTCTTAGTTCATGAATTCTGAACCTACATTTTTTTTCTTGAGATGTTGAAAGGTCCTGTAGAGTTTACTGTCATTTTTGAATATTTATTCATCATTATTCCAAACATATTTTGTTCGTCTCGGTAAAGAGAAATAAATCCGCACCCTCACTCCAAAAATCAGAGGTTCCTGATAATTTATTCTTATGAAAATAAAATATTGACGTTGTAAGTTAACTCTGCTTTTTCGTTATTCGTCATAATATTCTTTTACTAGTGCAAGAAAAACACAAGAGCGATAGAGGGGTATTTTTCCGTATTCAGTTTCGTTACTCTTACTTCCACTGTTTATTCATGCTATCATACTTTCCTTACACTGGCTCGAAGAACGTATTTCTGGAATAACTACGATACAAACTTGAGTATTTCTTTTTGACGTCGTAAAACCCTGTCTGTCGTATTTTTTATATCTTACTGCAGTATTCTGGCTCAGGAAGCATAGATCAAAGTTGACTCTTTATGTTAGAAGCGCCTGAAACTTTCGCTTCCAGAAAACGATGCATAACAACACTTTTTTGCTTCAAGAAGTTAATAAAAGTGATGTAGAGCGTTACACAAAAGGTATGGTAAATGTCACAAAGAAATAATGTGGCCTAAACGGTTTAGGGAACTGCGCGTAGAGTTCAACATTCCAAGAATAGATTCTCAGTGTGGATAAGATACTGGTTTCCTACATCACTCAATCCTTTTTTGTATTTGGTAATAATAAAGCAACCTTTACTTCTTACTTCTTCAAAGCCAATGGAGGCTAAAATATTATCAAATCGGTTTAAAAAAATGATGGACTAAGTATCAAAGTTAAAAAATTACAGAGTAAATAAATTACGGAGATAAGCAATGAAGAAATTGTGAATCATGAGGTTGGCTAAAATATACTTCCTTGCTATCACAATTCACCATTTAACCAACAGACTAGTTCAAGATCAACATGAGAATTAAAAAATAGAAATACAACAGAAATCTTCGATTTTATATCAGAATACATCAGTAAACATTATATACTAGAACATTTAGACACTATTCATTGACAATAACACGACTTTAAAATAAAATCTAAACTTTCTGACATGTTTAAGATGACCATCAGTATAAAGTATTTACTGATTCTACTGAATTTATTGATCAGTACAGATCATTTACTGATTTACGTACACATCACTAGTTATTAATTTCGTTAATATTATATAACTTCACAAAAATGTATATAATATGTTATTAAAATAAGGTCGTAGTCATGATAAACTCGAAAAAATATCAAGGGTCCCGATTGCATTTATCCCCCCGTACGTACACAGCTTTGTTTTGATGTTAAACAAATAAAGCATTGCTTGGACCCGTGGGTCAACTCTCAAACGCTTTAAAATATTGTATTGTCCCTTGCACACATTGGAAGGAGTACGTGTCAGATTGAACCACCGGCGTAAACACGAGAGTCTGTGGCCATAAACCGGAAGGCAAAACAATTGCGAACGAAATCCATTGAATTCTAATTGGGACGTCGAGAGATCCAACTGGATGCGCTAGCAATACTAGTTTCATCTGCATTATCGGTGGCCGGGACCGAGTTTGAGTCCCGACGGTGGTTGGGTTTCAGCGTTAGCTATACAGCCGGATTCAATTAAACCGCAGTACGGAGGAGGATTTTAAGTGGTCGGCAGCTTTGATCGGGAGTTTTCCGTGGTTTCTCCAATCAATGTGGTGAATGTCGGAGGGACACCCCAACAAACGGGTCATAGAGTGAGATGGTAGATTTTAGCAATTGCTAAAAATGCGAAATGTTACCAAACGCTGAAAAAAATTAGCTATTTGACGGTCGGTGCAGTATATTTCTAAAGGTTTTCAATCTGCGATAAAATGAGAAATTGATCGCAAAATCCGAAATCATGTACAAAGTACGAAATATTCGTGAATATGCGATATAATTACTAAATTGCATTTTGTGGTTTCTATTGTGTTCTCTCTCAAATTAAGAATGTGAAACCCAAACAACACATCGATGTTCGAAAACACTTAATTTGAGAGTGGTCGTGTTTATTAATTTATAATTAAGATGTAACTGACAGAATGAAGTATAAAATAATAAGAACAATTAAAAAACTGTCCCTGAAAGCCTGAGTGCTTAGGTCCGTTTGAAGAGGTCTCGGCTTCCTCAGTTCGCTGTTCGGAGAAGGTCAAGGAAAGAACAGAGTAGCCCTCGGCCTACGGTGCACGCGTTACTTCTACGCTTTCTTATTTGTTAAAGTTCACAAAATATTAAAAAATATTACATCCGTTCCCCTTATTTCCTGATTTTAATGGAAATATTAAAAAAGGATCAAAATAATTTTGTATCTCAAAGAGCCCTCTCTTAATAATAATCGTCTCAAGAAATACTCAATATTGATTTTTATAATGCTATAGCCTTGCTTTCAAAATTAGTTTTCTTCTTAAATTAAAAGTGCTAAATTCTGCCATCACGAGTCATTGACCTCGCGCGTTTCTTCCTTTGCCTTTCCACTCGCACTACACTCCCACATACTCGTATATCGGGAGCCTAAGGCGTGTCCTGGCTGACGCGGTGTCCCGCTCGAGGAGATACCTGGAGTATGCGGCAAATACGTCGGATAAATTTGGTATAAAATTCTGTCTGTTGGCAGATGTTGAGTTGAAGTATTTATGTATTTCAATTTCATTTGCTGACCTGGATCGCCGGTGTCGTTACAGCATGTGCTGACTCAGCTCGGTCGGATGGGTCGCGGCTTCGAGTCCCGTCATGGGTAGAGTTCTTGTCCCTTGTCATTGATGTATGTGTGTTGTCGAGGAAGACCTTGTAACCACAGACCGAGGAGCCCGAAAGTGTGGCAGTGTCTAGTGTAAAGGATAATATATGTCCCCTAGGAGGGACATAGTGAGTACCCGTCATGGATAGTCGAAAATCGGTATCCGCTGATTCTGGAAAAGCCCCCGAAAAAAATGAATTGCAATTTAATTTCTTGCTAAGGATGAATAAAAGACCTGCTAAAGAACCTTTCCAGAATGCGTCGTTATCAAACTACTGGAGCTATTTCTAAGAAAGGGGCGGAACGTAACGTCTGAAAATTACTTTATTTCACTCAAACTGATAGATCGACTAAAATCTAAGAACAACAGCATTGTTGGAACCATAAAAGTCATTAGGAAAGAAACTCCAATGTGCTTCAAAAATCTGACGCAAACCATATTTGACAGCACTAACTTGAAGTCCAATAATGCAACGCTCTTTGTCTATCAAGGTAAGAAGAACAAATATGTACTTACTCTAAGAGTGTACTATTCTACTTTATTTCGAAGAAATAAACAAGTTCAATCTAGAGGGAAAAAAGTTCCAGAAACGTACATTTTTACTACAGTAAAGCTAAATTTGCTGACTAGATACCAAACGGTAACGATGTCACATGTCAGGTGTCACAATGTTCCAGTGTAAGCAGAACTAAACTGCCAACTTCTGCCGCAAGTCTGGAAGAGGATCTTGAGGAAAGTGTCTCGAAGACGAAATAAAAATAATATGTTTACGTCGTCCCTCAAAATTATAGTTATAATGCAAAATTATTTATGTAAAAAAGTACATTATCTTTCGTAACATAGCGTTTAATTTTTCTTCTTCAGATGAAATCATGTTAATAGTATTAAGTAATGTAAGAGGGCACGAATATTGTATTTTGGTGCATGTTCATTTGACAAACAAAAAACACAACAGGAACGCTACAAAATGATCGTTCCGGCTGTCTAGGAAAGGGAAATCTCCGGCCTTCCTAGTACTACACTGCTATCCTGTAAAATTAGGAGAATGTGCCATCATGGCGCGTATTAGGTATATTTATATATTATATAATTAAATATAGAGTTTAGCTACATTTATACATTTCGTTGTTTTGCGTTCAAAACTCCCATTGATATAAAAATTCCAAATATTGATATTCTGGCTAAAACAAAACTCTTTAAGTATGTATTTTCCTTTTTAGCAGACTCAGAAGTCTGCATTTTTCTTTTAATTTCTCAATATTATCTTCTCCCTTAAAGATAGTCGAATTTTGAATCTGTCACCTAGACATCCTTCAGTTTTTCACATGGACTTTTCAAAACACTTTCTTCCATATTTCAAAATATTTTCAATCATATTTTTATTGTGTATATGTCACATCCATTTTTATGGTTCACACCACTCATACTAAGGAATTTTATCAATTAAAGTTTTTTAAACCTTCTCCAAAACTACGGACCAAATGCTTCTTGCCTTCTTTCTTCCGCCATTTTCTTCGTAGTAATAAAAACAATGTAATTTAAAGCTATGACAGGAAGAACTCCGTGCAAAAGCACAATGCACAGGTTGCTAGAGGCAGATATTCAAATGCGTGCTTGCTTTGTTGTATCAAGGAGCGAGCGTGAATTATTAATACGCATAATATGCATAATAAACTGTGCGCGATATACGCAAGTAGTTGTGCAAAACTGCCGCCAGGCAGTGCCACGTAGTTAACCGCGTTGAAACATGGCTGCCTGCCTGACGAGCTTACGGCCAATCTAAACAGCGCTAGCGAAGTCTCTCCGTTTCACGAGCGTGTGAAGTTATAGAGGAGAAGGAGTAAAAAGAGTTTACGCATCCAGACATTCACTTCACTGCTGCATTTCACGACGTAGACAATGCTCGCGATTCGAATATTTCGGAGATTGTATTATTCGTGAATGGATCGGCTTAGATGGCTCAGATCATCAATTAGAGTCTCTGCAGTGCTTTTGACAGGTCCTATGGTTCCGGTCCCAACGGTGGCAGGATTTTCGTCACTAGCTACATAGTTCACCGCTGTCTGGAGGAGAATTGTATCGGCCGGCTGCTCTTATCGGTAGCTCTCAGTGATTTATCCAATCAAAACCAGGCGAATGCAGTAGCAGTACCCTAAAAACGGGCCACAGAACGCGAGCGATCTTTCCTTCCTCTTTCTTGTCCTATTCTTTCCCCTTACACACACACATACACTTACACTAACATGCACTACACTGCCACACATTCTGAGAGACCGGTTGGTTGGCTTGGAGTTTGCCCCGGCTGGGGCGGTGCCACGCTGGTGGGAGATACCTGGCTGGGGAAACCCCACAAACTGTCGAGTAGGTCGGCGGCGGATCTCGCCATCAAGCGGGGGAAGATCACTGCCACCTCTAGAGATTGGAACATGCGCTATACTTACGGGACCATAGTAGTTACGCCCAGAATCACTAAGTAATCAACATTTGGGAGTAGGAGATGTAGTCCAGAATGTTTCCTATGAATGCTTTAAATTGTCTTATTCGCGTTTGTACCAACCATCTGGATGACGTTTTATTGTGAACCTGAAATGCCCACACTTTTCATTTAATTTAATCGGCGCAGGAGTATATCCGGAGTGTGTCATTGTGATGAAAAATGCCAGAAAGCGATTCACATTTTCAAATGATCCAATTTTAATCATTGAAACTTAAATTTAATATTGAAATATGCAGAGTTTACCAGCTTTAACGATTTGAAATCACTTAATTCCTGATATTGTTTTTTTGTTTCTGAAACTATAATGCAAACCGTTCTACTTCATTATAAGTGAGAAGTAAATGCCTCTTTCCAGTTTCCTTAGCGAGGTGTCACATGTATTAAGTATTGTCGGAAACCAATATTTCTCCCGAATACGATATGGCAGTCGGTCTCTACAGTCGCATTTCAAAGATATTTCGGTATCCGGAAACACCAACGATAAACCCCAGAATAAGTTGCAATATAAGTGATGTTCTTCTAGAATTCATTTTACATGTAATTAACAATAAATTACAATCATTTTCTAAATGTTTGTGTCACAATACTTGCAGTTTTCGAGTTAAGGTCATATACAATTTGAACATGTTCTCTACTTGTGGTCATTTCCGTTGGATCGCAGATGATCAAGTCTTTTCCTTGAATGAAATCTACGTACACTATGTTGCTCCGATTGTATGGCTGTTCTCTACACTGACAGGTACTAAAATAAGATTTCAGTGTGATTATATTATGAAAGAGAACTCTGGAATATCCAACAATCGTTTAAACATAGTTACAGTTGCGAATTTTTGTAAATATCCAATAAGCATGGAAAGACAAAACTGTCACTTAGGGATAGAAAAGGTTGTAATAATCAGAGCTCTAAAAGATGAAACAATAATTCATTACCTTAACAAGGGAAGAGAAAACTGCTGGTGCTAAAACACACGTACTTTCTCGCCCGTATTTTCACGAAAAATTACGCGAAAAGTAATCAAAATTTTCGAAAAATTGTACATGACCTTATTTAAAAATCTATCTTTAAGGAACATATTTCATTAAGAGAAAAAATCTGTAACTTTAATATTTTAGGTGTAGGAAGATTCCGAAAACAATTTGAATTTTTACAATTTTTGAAAATTCAAGATTTTTAACAAACATAAGACGTGCACCATTCTCTTAAACTTCTTCACACTATCCAACAATAAATTTTAATAAAAAAGGATGAAATCTTTTTTTTTTAATTTTGAAAATGTCCCAGGGGCTTCATGTAATGTGCCCCCAAAATTAAAATATCGCTTTTAAATTAAAGGGGTTACGACATCAGCCCGATCGGTTGGGGAATATCAATTTTGGAGAAATTCGGAGAGAACAGTTTAGCCGCGTTGTTCACTGACAGACGGACCGATAGACGGACAGACATTTGCTGTCATTCGATTTTTCGGCATCAAGGACCCACAAAATATGGATTCTCATGACACCACGCGTTAAAGTTATTTTCTAAATTTAACATTTGGATTTATCCACTTTTTACCAGATCCCTCGAATAAGAGTTTTTCTGCCGAAAATTCACTTTTTTTGTCGCGCAGCGTTACATAACTTTCTGTCTACTCCGTAGCGAGAAAGTAAAAGCGACTCTTCGGTCCGTCATTGACCACCACCATCTACGCGTTCGTATGTGACTGTTAAAGAGGTGTCGCAAGAATAAAGTGTTGTCGGAAAACAAAATTTCTGTGAAATTCAATAGCGCATTCAGTCTTAAGCGCGTTCCATGGACACCAAAACAGATTTTTGATTAGCAACTTGTTTGCCGTTCATATTCCACTTCAATTCAACGCCTTCACTTCCTCCTTTCCTATCCAATCACTCTTTCGAGCGGCACAAGCGAATTACAGTTGGGCCATTACCGTAACTCACAGGCGACCTGACCTCCTGGAAACGAGACACGTACCTCGCCCCGAAAAAAAAGAAGGACCCGCCATGAAAGAACGGCTTCGTGCGGGTGCATACCAACAAGGCGGGAAACAAAGGAATGGGGGCGTAGTTCGAACAGTTTCCGCGAGGGGCAGGCGCGGCGACAAACCGATGCTAAAGGGCGTGCGTAACTCGATCGAGATAGTAGAAGCGAACCAACTTTTTCACACGAAGTATCGTTTGATCAGTCCGGCTCGGTCACGGTCCACTGTGGTATAATTGTCACAACTCTCACCTGCCACCTCCTGGTGTAAACGGACTACAAAGCGATTCTTCAATAACGTTATCAGAATAACAGCTAACGCATATTAACAGGTGAATATGAAAGCTCAAAACAACATGTCTCGCAACCTAATACGGCTGCGGCTGACAACTAAGAGATAAAGCAAGCAACGACATTTGAGGTTACATTGATACGTGTGGGCTTTTCGTATTAGCTCCACTAGCTTGTGTCGTTATTATATGGAGTTTTCTTGCACTACTGCATTAAGAATGGAAAGAACTACCTGATATGTACCGTGACAAGAGAGGCTGGTTAGATTGGAAGGAATAATTATGTTGTATTGATCCTACGTATTTGTGTTGAAGTACTATCCCCTAAACGGTTTCACCGTTTCTCTTTCGTTTCTGAAACGTTATAGTCAACATTCACAATAACACAATAATACAAGCTAAGCCAAGCTGCTATTATTATTATTATTATTATTATTATTATTATTATTATTATTATTATTAATAATAATAATAATAATAATAATAATAATAATAATAATAATAATAATATAATACATGTATTCTGTTAATAGTGACTCAGTTATATGAAAAATACTGTTTAACGTCATATTTTCTTCGGTAAGTTAATATTAAATGATAATTTATACTGGGGATACCAGTGCTTATATTCTACTAATTAAACGATTTTAGCACGTTTAAATATTAAAAAAATAAAAGTGTTCGGTAATGAAATAGGAATGATGTCACAGAGAATAACTGATTAGAAATGCATAAATATGAGAAAATAAATTTTTAATATTGTTTTCCTTAAATTTATAACATGTTTTGTTACATGCAACATTTGCAAACACACACCAATTCAACATTTATAACATTTTTTGCTTAAAACGCTTTTTAGGTTTCGAGTTCATTACACTTTAAAGTAGGTTTGCTATGACATTCCAGAACCTAGTAATCATGTTTTATTTTGAAAAACTTTGGAGAGTAGATAAAATAAATATTAATACTTCAAAGAATAGCAATTAAAAATTTATTACATAATATAATATTTACGCTTACTCCAACATTTTTAATAGTAATGCTGTCAAATTCATAATTTAATTTTGATTTAATTGATCCAGAGCGGTTATTGGCAATTACAAAGTAAATCAAACCAAACTATGTGACTCAATTGTGATCGATACAACGAAAATGAGTAATGAAGGCACCGACTGAGTTAGATGAGAGCCAACATTGGTGCTTTGTCCGCAACCACTCTGACTGGAAGGTCGTAGATTTCGAACCCCGACTGTTGTGTATTTTCGTCACTAGTATTTCTCTAGATGGAATTCAGTCGCTGTCTGGAGGAGAATTCAAGAGACCAATTTTTCTGAATGGTACTTTCACAAGGTTTCTCCGATCGGCCAATGCAGAAGCAGTACATTAACAAATGGGCTAAGGGCCGCGAGCGATCTTTCCTTCCTCGTTAGCTATGTAGCTAGTGTCGAAAATATTGCTTTCGGGGCTTGAACTCTAGGTTCTCCCGGTCAGAGGCACTGCATGCACATCAAGTGATGCCCTCTATCATCTAAGCAGGTTTGCCTATCTAAAGTATTACATGTGATACACATGAATTATTCGTACCAAGTCCAGGCATGGACTATGATTTACGGTTAAAACTCCTTTTAAGTGTATTTTTACAAATAGATTCTCCGATTTTAATATTTGGTGAACTTGTAATAAAAAAAAACCAAACGTGTGATACAGAACAAAACGATTCAAAATTTACATACATTACAAAACGATTCAATATTTATTTTAGATACTTTACGTTACTGTTATTTTATTATAATTTAGTTCTGAGGATCCCCACAGGTTGTAAAGTAGAGATTGCTCTCCGGTTATTGGCGAAAATAAAAACTAAATTTATTATAAAGTTATGGTGTCCGACAACCTTTCATGCAAAAATGGGTGAGATTATTCAAGAAATGTCGAGAAAATGTCCATGATGAATGGCACCAACTGATCGGCAGACCGACAGTTTAGAATTTTTATTCGGATTTTTTCCAAACTTAAATATAAGTTATGTATAAACTTGTATTTGAGTACTTACACTTCAATCAATTGCATAGACATGAATGAATACAAAATTAAAACAAGAAAGTATAATTAATAGCGTCTGTAGAAACGGCAAGTATAAGGATATTAGTAAGAAATTTGAGAATTATCAGTTCTACGTTCACAAAACTATTTTTCGAAAAAATAAAAATTTTATATTGATCGCAAAAGTGGTCTAACAGAAAATAAACTTGTATTTTACTACTCACAGACACAAAATTTCAATGAAACCATTATCAAATTTAAAGTATCCGGAAAACGCGAAACAGCTCTCCATAGAAACGGATGTTCCGTGGAGATCCCATCTGCTCTTCGAAAGAAACGGGAGGAAAAACCGGTTCCCGGAAGTTCATTGGACGCAAGCATTTTCCTGCTCGGAATCGCATCGTCGCCACCTCCGCAATCCAATGAAGTGGAAAGAAGCAGGTTTGGGAGGCGGGGTGTTGAGGGAAAGAGAAGGACATTGGGGTAAGGGAGGGGGTGAGGGCGGTGGGGACGGGCGAGGACGGGTGTGGGCGATGAGGACGGGGTGAGCGGTGAAGACGAGGGAGGGCGGCGAGCACGGAGGCAGGTGGTGAGGCCGGGAGACGAGGAAGAGCGTGAGCAATGAGGACAGAGGTGGGAGGTGAGGACGGGAATGGCGGCGAGGACAGTGGTGATCGGCGAGGACTGGGGTGGCCGGCGAGGTCGGAGGGAAGCGGGTGGGATGGGGCGAGCGGAGAGCGCAGGGGGCGGACAGGGCGGGGCAGGCAAGGACAAGGGGAGTGGCAAATTCCTGATTGGAATCGCCAACGGATATTACGTATTCTGAAAGGTGGGAGAGCCATTTCCACTTCCGGAAATTTCTTCCATCCTCATCCGTTACAACGAAGAGAAGCGAAAGATTTTCCACGCAGGTTGCAGTCCGCAAAGACAGTTTTTTAAACTGCGAACTAAAGAAGCGATACAAACTTATTGTCTTCTCTGTGTGAATTTTGCTATTTCCTGAGCGAGCAATTGTTTGCAGCTCTGTTGACTGTGTCACCTATGAGGCAATGATCGACGCGATACAATATGCGAATTTCCGACGTTTGACGTTTCTCTTTCACCAGTTTTTACAATGTTGCATGCAAGGATTTCAATATGTTTACAATATGGTTACAATATGTTTGTGAAATGTCTGCCTAAACGATTTTCCGTTCTCTTTATTCTCAGATCAGCTATTTTCAAAAAATATATTTTGAGATTAAGTTCTTTTTAATTATCATCGGTGATATCTCTCTCTGGATCCGTCACTTGTCAACTCAAATTCACATGTTCTTATCTGTCTTCGAAATATGCTAACAAATGTCTCTTTTTTTCTACAATACACTCTTCTGTGTTTCCGACCTTCAGATATTCCTGGAGTACGTACGTACATAATATCTACGTACGTACTCCAGGAATATCTGAATTTCGAAAACACAGAAGAATTTGAATATGCTTTAGGAGTGTAAAATGGAACGCGCGCTTTTGTATACGAAGGGCAGAGTGGGTAATGGCAAATACAGAATCAACAGACAGAGACAGCGTTGTAATGGGGATTCCCACGTTTGTGGGAGAAGGATTGGAATTGGACTGGATTGGAAGCTTGGAAAAACATTATAGTCAAACAAGCGGAATAAAACACATTAAAGGTAAAGTATGTAAGATGACACAAATACATTCGCAATTTAATTTTTGGAGGATTGGAATTGGACTGGATTGGAAGCTTGGAAAAACATTATAGTCAAACAAGCGGAATAAAACACATTAAAGGTAAAGTATGTAAGATGACACAAATACATTCGCAATTTAATTTTTGGAGGCTTGGACTCGAATAAATGATTATATGTGAGTGGGCATTTCAGTGATTACTATGTCACCTGCCTAACGTGAGAGGGCACACCTTCCATCCAATGATCATACGTTTTATTGAAAATAATAGCGACAACCTATACTATTTCTGTAGAATAGAAACGTTTTCTACCACTCCAAAAAATCTTAAACGAACTGCGTTTAGCTCAAAGTTAGCATTGTTGCCGACGATGATTTACTTTCGACATTAGCTAAACCCCTAGGTTAAATTCTCCAATTGCCTGGAGAAGTATTCTAGATGAAGGCTGCTCTGATAGATAATTTTCAGAGATTTCTCCTGTTAATACCGGGCGAATGCAGTGCCCCGACAAACGAGCCCCGGACCGTGCGTGATCTTTCATTAGTCTTCCTTGTCATTAGACTATATTAGACTATAGGTCTCCTCTTTTACCCATACACACAGTAATATGCGCTACACTACCCCACATGCCGGAGAGCAGTCGGGAGGTTCGTGCATGTCCCGTCTGGGACGATGTACTGCTGGAGTGAGTTCCTGGAGGATCTCACCATCCAGCGGGAAAGGATTCACCATCACCTCCCGGGATTAAACATTTACTATACTGGCGGGACTGTTGACTGTGGAAAATGGCCTATCAAGAAACAATGAGTCATTCAACTAACAATCTTAACAAAGGAGTTGTCAAAAGAAAGAAAATTTTACGGAAAAGTGTCAAATTGCAGTTTTTCATTAATATTTGTTTTAGAAAACTCGCCTAAAATAGACTGGCGCAAACGCAACCCCTTAATGCAGTCCGCTTACCGCTCTCTTTCTTGAGATTGATTGTGCATAACATAAAAACTGTGCATCCTAGGACCTTAATTACGAGTCCAAGGCTCTAGATGTTTCTGACTGCGTAATCTGTAAAGTGATGTATTTTGGGACCTACTACTTTTCCGATTCTTTTTGGGTATTCCAATTCCGTTGTAAGATTGAACCGTGGAGTTTCTCTCTTTTGACACACATTTCGCTAACTTATTTTTCTCTTCAATCGGATGAGAGGAGTAAGGCGGGGGCAATTTTCCATCGCACGGCATCGTCTTTTTCTGAGAATCTCCCTTAAGACCAGGATGCGACTAGACGCTCTCCGTGTTGTTCTATTCGGCGCTTCTTTAATTTGTTAGAGAAGGGATCGGCAGAATTTCCGCTTCGGAGGAGCACAGGGAATTGCGCTGCTTGCCGCGGAAAACTTATCCAGACCGACGATCGGCTTCACGCTTGTCTTGCGATAGTAATGTTGAAGCGAATGTTATAAATCAAGAATTGCGCCTTCCAGTCGTTAGGGATTAAAAAATTATCTACCTCCCACTCTTCTTTGAACATCCAATCCTCCGTTGGTTGGTTGGTTACTAAAGTAATTAGTTTCGAACGTTGAGTGTATGTTTATACGTTTGAGTGTATGTTTTATCGCGGGAGGTGGCGGTGATATTTCACCGCTGGATGGCGAGATCCGGCGCCGACCTACCGTCGGCTACCGGGATTTCCTCAACCAGATATCTCCCACCAGCGGGGCACCGCCCCAGCCGGGACAAGCTTTAACCGTTCGACTGGCCTTCCGACGTATGTGGTAGTAATGCATGTAAGTGTAAGTCTGTGTAATTAAGGGATAGGATAGGGTAAGAAATGAGAAGGGAAGATAACCCGCGGTCCATGGCCCGTTTGTTAGGGTACTGATCCGGCATTCGGCTGATGTTGATCGGAGAAAACACGGAAAACTACCGATTAGAGCAGCCGGTCGCTCGAATTCTCCTCCAGACAGAGACAGAACTCGACCTAGCTATCTAGTCAGTGTCGAAAATCCTGCCACTGTCGGGACTCGAACCGAGGATCTTCCTCTCTTCCCGAGGCACTGCAGGGGCATCAGTTGATTCCCTGAGCCACCTTTACCTGTCCAAACCCTCCTATCTTCTCCGAAACAGTCATGCAATGACACGCAGCATAAGAACTGGCACCCGCAGATACTATGAAGCGAATGGAACTGCCTGCTTGAACTGACCAACGCTTTTTCTAAATTTCATTTTGTGAACGGGTTTAAAAAAAGTTATGCGCGATTTTTTGAAGAAAAAATAAAAAACAAAAACGAGTAGTTTAAGCGTAATTTGTTCTTGAAACTAATGCAAATTATAAAAACACTCCAATTTTTTAAAGATTTTTTTCTCTGGATAGATCAAAGATCGCTTAAAAGAATGGCGCAAGTTTCATTTTCGTTGAACCCTCCGAATGTTTGAAAATTGCAAAAGTTAAAAATAATGCAAGAAAGTATATGTTGTTGGAGTACCATTAGTTTTATTGCTCATGTAGCACGCATCGCAATTCATTCTAAGATTAATGAGTGGTTAACCGTGCGGCACCTCCGGTAGTAAATTTTATTCGAGTACATGTGGTGATATCTCAGATGAATCATTCTAAATTTAGCCGATATTGCTTCACCAATCGACTACTGAGTGTTTCAAGCCCTAATCACACTAAACACATTTTTTGATATCGAAATTTTAAAACATAAATAAACTACAATGTTTCTTTTGTTATTTTATCAGCATTTTTTGTTGGTATTGCATCAACATCTAGGTCATTAGCGACCACTATTGGAGTTAACGTTATGGTAACTGTCAAGATGAAATGATATGATGTTGATAAGGGGTAAAAGGACGAACACAAATACAACCATGCCCGAGGCGGGACTCGAACCCGCGAGCCTTCGGTCCGAGATCGCTACGACACTACTGCCTTAGCCATCTCGGCCACTGGATCAGCAATAAGAACAAGATATATGTTAGAAAGTTTCATCGCTTGTAAATTGTAATACCCGCTCTAGTCTGCGGTATGCTACACTGCGCATGCTTTGATTAAGAGTGCTATGATGACGACAGCATAAAGCCTATTGTTAGGAACACGAAGCTTTGACATCTGAAAACAACAGAAGTTCTCAGAAGGATGGTGTTCTCAAAAGTTTCTGTGGCGCTCTATCAACGGTAGAACAACTCAGTCGTCTAAAGGATAGACCGCGTGTGCTGCAGGATTAAATTCAGTGTGGCTCAAAGGAGGCGAGCCGACCGACACAACAGCGGATACTGATCCTGGCATCTCATGCGCTCCTTACGGCGGCGAGCAGTGGCGCGCTCGTGCGATGGGATAGCGAAATGCCGAGGCTGGTTCCTTTCATTTGTATGTATGCATTTGGCATTATTGGGTCGGTAGTCCGACTTCGCCGGCCAGATACCGGTGTCCCCCTTGCCTGGGCCTAGTTAAAGTCCCATGCTTAGGGGTAAGAGCGACATGAGGCGAACATGACGTATTCTCTTCACCGTAAGTAGCAAGATTCGCCTGCTTAAGCTTTTCTTCGTCACACAGCTACAGAAACTAGGACGATTTTAAAGGAAAGCTACAACTCTATTTTTGCCTCGACTCGGAATCAAACCCTTTCATTTGTAACATCAAACATGTTCATGTATTTCTTCTCTTTATCATTCGCCATCTATTTCGCCATATGATAATGCTTTGAACAAACAATTTGGGGAAAAATATGGTTCACCTAAAAAGTTTGATTGTCGCCTTCTCGTATTCTAAATAAAATTTCATTAGAGGGCACGGCTATGTGGCCTAGTCAAGCCGTACACAATAAAACCGTCATGGAATGGCCAGTTGAACCCTTGAAATTCAATGTACCTAGAAGGGCGACTACTCACACAAAATAAATTGCAGACAGCGAAGAAAGGATATATAAAAATCCAGCTTTGTAGGTAGATGTATTGTTGACTGGAAAACTTTACATTCGCAGGTGCTAGTGACGTTTGCCAGGAACACGCAAGTTATGCATTCGAGAGTTCTCGTAAGCGAAAGCGATTGAACTTTTCAGAATAAAGGTAAAAGAAATACCAACAAAATATGGGCAAAGTGCATTACATATTCTTTCCGTTAAGTATAAATGTATTTTGTAGCAAAGGGACATGCAGTGAAGAGAAGTGATGTGATGAGATAGGTACGAAGTGAAGATGAACTCCTTTTATCTATTTCTTATATTTGTCTATTTGTGTTTCTATTTTTTGAACGTTAATTGGTGTTATATATTGTTTGTTTTTAATTTATATGTACTGTTTCTTTTAATTTTTAAGATTTTAATATTTTTTTGGTTAAATATCACCGATACATACGCTCATTTGAGTTATAAATTATTATTATTATTATTATTATTATTATTATTATTATTATTATTATTATTATTATTATTATTATTATTATTACTTACTTTTTCGGTCCGTTGCCCTTCACCATATTTCCCCTTAACCACATTTCAATCACTCGGGAATGCTTGTAATATTTGCTCCTCCTTGCGATGGATTGGCAGGAAGTAACGGCGCGTGCTGCAAGATCCACACGGGCAGGGCGCAGCGTAGCGAGCGCCAAAGAGGGAATTTGGACCCGGCGCTCGCCACGCCCTCTGTGTACTTTCGGAGATGTGCGAATGTAAACGCCAACTCAGGAGGCGCAGTTGGGAGTTGTGTGCTCTCGCCCTCCCTAATAAGGCCCCGTTTGTAAGGAAGACGGAGTGCGTTAAAGCACGAAGTGCTCTTAGCACACACTCGTAAATGTACGGAATATATTCTCATTTTTAAATTTCTAATTATAATATTTAAAATTCTGTTACTGAAGTTATTTCTTGGTAGGCGTTTCTTAGTACGTATTAACATTTTTAAATTTCTAATTATAATTAAATTCCTGTTACTGGAGTTGTTTCTTAGTAGGCGTTTCTTAGTACGTATTCACATTTTTTAATTTCTAATTATAATATTTAAATTCCTGTTACTGGAATTATTTCTTAGTAAGCGTTTCTTAGTACATATTCACATTTTTAAATTTCTAATTATAATATTTAAAATTCTGTTACTGGAGTTGTTTCTTAGTAGGCGTTTCTTAGTACGTATTAACATTTTTAAATTTCTAATTATAATATTTAAATTTATGTTACTAGAGTTGTTTCTTCGTACATATTTTCATGTTTAAATATTTGAATTATAATATTTAAATTTCTGTTATAGGAATTGTGTTTTCTAGTAAATGTTTATAATGAGGCTCATATTTTCTTGTATTAACGGTATGACTTGCCAGCTGATATATGCCAGCTGCAACAATGCTGCGGTCGAGTTTGTGGAAAATGAGATTCTTTGCAATAAAATCGCTGACTTTGATCTCCGTTTTTGCTGCTGCGGGCCCCTAGATTCGAATGGGATTGCAATCCGGCGTGAAAATCAATAAAAGCTTACATGGAAGTTAGTGGAAGAACAGAGATACTGGAAGCACTTCACTCAAACAATAACACATGCCGAGCTTGCTAAGGTTGAAGCTGCCTCAGATCAGAGAGTTGCGGTTCGAATCCAGTCGCTGGCCTAGGAGGTTTGTGTGTGTTCGTGTCTTTAAGTGTTCCCCTTACAGTTACTCCAATGTTAAAAATCACAGTCTCTATATCACAAAGTAGTTAAATTGAGAATATTTATTAAAATTTCTATTGAAGTGATGTTTCATTGAGAAAATTTATTTTTATTAAAAAAAACTAAACACACATGTGACGTTATACAAGTAGACCATCTAAGTTGGCCACATCTTCGAAATGGATTTAGATTTTGAGATACGGTGTTTCCAAGTTATCGTCTCCTATATTATTTTAGTAGTGTACCGCTATCACAGACCACCAATTTTTATAAATGAGGTCTCTAAAGAAAGAGAATTTCATGCAAAAGTGACGAATTGCACTTTCACTTAAATATTTGAAGGAATTGTTTAAAAAACGCATTTAAATATTAATATCAAGTGCAACCCGCAACATGCGGTCGACTTCTTAATCTGTATCGTTAAATAACTCCTAAATGAAGCGTTTTAGGGTCTTAAAAACTAAAATTTTGGGGCCAAAAGCCTCCAAGAAACGTTTATCACATCAGAATCTACAGGATGAGATCTTCCTGAACATTCTATTACATTTTTTGCTGGTTCGACGCTTCTTGATTCTACCCCACGTGTTCAGAGCCTTAGAATCTGTAACTGTATGTGAAATAAAACTAATTACTAGATATTCTACACGCTTGAATTACACGGGTGTACCTCTCTGCTTGGTAACATTTAATAGCTTCTACTGACAAGGGTATATTTTATAGCTATCTATTACAAGGAGACATATGATCAAGTGACGTATGATAAGGTCTTGAAGAAAAAGATATATTACAGGTTTAATATGGAAATGGAAAAATAGAAAAGAGGGTGGGGTTTAACACGCGAGAGTTCTCGCACGGGTGCGTTAGTTGTATATATCAAGGAAACAATATTTCATTTTATTTCAAAACTTTTTAGTTTTCGAGTTATCCATATAACTCTAACTTTTTAAATAGTAGTATTTGTTTCTCTACCATTTGAAAGTTTTCAAAGAGAATTTCAATGACCAAATATTGTTAATGTTTGAAAAGAAGAATTTTCTGCATGTGTTTATAACTAATATTGAAATATGAAAACAATTATTTGAATTATACTTCACAATTACTTCATACAAGCTTTAGTGTTATTTGATTAATATATTTAATGAAAATACATAATGTCGAAGTTTTATGCGGCCAGTCATGCAAATGATTTTGGCTGTCTGGTGACGCCGTGTCGAAAGTGGTGATGGCCGAAGTTTCGACTATCTTATCATATCGTAAAGATGATTAACGTTTCGCCCATTTTCCTCTGGGCTAAAGTGATGAAGCACAATTAATGTAAATACACGATCAAACAAAACACCATGATACATAACACACACTACACAATATCCACTGCAATTCTAATATTTCATGAAAACGTTATTTTTTTCAACTTTTCGGTTTGTGCATTCACAAGTACGTTTTGCTGCAAGAAGCATTGTCAGTACACAAAAATAGAAATTCATGAAACATCGGAATTATACTCGTATAATATGTTTATGGACATTCTTCGTGAATATGTTCTCTCAGCGAGAAAACGAATGGAAAAGAAACCCGCCTAGCTCCCTTCCTCATTTTACGATGTGAGTGAGTTTTATATTTTTTGTGTTTCAATCCGACTCCACTGTGTCATAGAAAGCGTAACAAAATGGAAGCTTATGGAGGATCCTGGTCACTGTTTTTTTCGGAACTCCATCTGCTTCCAACCAGGCGTTTCCGGGATTTTCATTGGTGTTTTGTTCCGTGCCGGGTTTCGAGAAGCCAACGAATAGGAGCGTTCTGTTTTCAGAAGCCACTCGGCACCAACAAATAGGAAACGCGATTGCGTGTATGAATTTTAGACTGTTTTTGTTTCTTTTTAGTCGCAGAGAAATCGATATGTGCGTTCTGTGTAAACATAATGCTTTTCTTTTGCTCTTAGAAATATGATGTGCGTTCTATTCTATATTATGGTCTCGGTACCTGAGAATTTGGCAATATCAGGAAGAGATGAGCGAGTTTAATGAATAGATAATTATAGTTATTGTAGAAGAAAATATCGAATTATTTTAATAAAACTAGTGCCCTGCAGCTGCAAAAATTCTTCTCGTATGTGTGAATCAGCCTTTTGAACTGAGAGGGAACTGGAAGAGGAAGATCCTTACCACACTTATAAACAAAACAGGATCGAAGCTATGAGGTGCCTAAAAACAGGGATAAATGTCACATGTGTAACTCCGTTATATTATATTTCCAATCACATGTTCTTTGGTGGAAAATTTTCATTTTCAAACTCTCTACTTTCCCTAGACGTTTGTCATATTTATTCTGAGACTCTATCCGTATTAAGATGCGAATGATGAGTACAAAATGGCAGGCAAGCAAAACGGGAGAAACCCAGGAAAAGCAGGATCGGAGTAGATCATCGGAAGTCAGAGGAGACAAGGCAGTGAAATGGACTGGGTGCACGCTCCTCATAATATCATTCGTACCATAGATTTTTTGTTGCTTACCAGCGATCACGAATGCCGTTTACAAGTCAAAATAGCAAATCATTCAATGAACCAATCAATTTGAATATCGATCTTGGGGCGAAGTATTGTTAACACTGAAATAGTAATGATATGGAAAGTATTGGTAAAATGCAAACTTGCTTCACCGTTCCACTGGAGAATGCAATATCTGAAAAAAAAAAAAGATTAAGGGAAGTACTCCGCAAATTTGAGAAGGTTGATATCAATATTATCAATGAATATTTATAAGTAATCAGAACAGAGTAAATATTTAATATCAGCCACAATTCTTTATACTCTATTTATAATCCCACACTAGTTACAGAGTACAACAATATGGAATTCTAGATAAAATTGAGGATCAATTACAGTCACTTTGTAGCAATGTTATCCACCACGCTCAAAAGGGGTATTGTTTATGTAAATTAGAATTATAAATTATGTCGCATATTTAGGATAGGATAAAAAGTATTCCGATTAATCAAGGGAGATCTACAAATAAGAAATAAGGGGAATGAGAAAGCAGGTCAACTATTGGATACTCAACTAAAGTCTATCTAGGCAGTCAATATAGACTTTAATACTGCGAAGACCAAACGGAAGAACCACTGTGGGTTAGTATTTACTTTGAAGAACTTTTTTCGGTAGAAGAAAAAAGTCGGATCCGGGATATCGCGATCTCAGAAATCTCTACAAAGTACTACCCAACAACTTGGGAGAGGGGGAGTCCGGAAGTTGATCGTGGTGGCTAAGTTGAGGTATAGGCTGAGCAGCGGAAACCCACCGTATTGGCATCCGAATCGGCGTGTGCAAACGATGTGGCGGTGGCAGTGAAGTTTGAAAGTTGGGTTCCAGGGGAATAGAATCGAGAGAAGAAACCAGTGAGGTTGAAATGTGAGTGTGTGTACTGGTCTGCAGAAACGGAGAAGTCAGACCAGGACAAACAGAACGACTACAGGAATTTGCGCCGAAAAATGGTAAGAAAGGGCAAAACGATACTGCAAGGAATGCAGGACAACGAAGAACAGAAAATTGAAGAGAACAGGAAAATATAACAGAAGTAACAGAGAGGTCGGGAGAAATAAGAAAGGACAGTACAGGGAACACATGATAGGACGAAGGAAAGAGGCAACGTGAAAGACGACCCAAGCAAATATAGAAAACATGGCAGAGTATGTGGGACAAAGAGACGAGACCTGCGAGAGCAAAGAAATCTTGTGAGGAAACACGGGCCAGAGAGAATGGGATAGAAGGGCGAGGAGACGGGAGAGAGTGAGAGGGTGCCTGTGGGAGAACTCGTGGTCCCCGGCGAGAGGGTTGGAGGGGGGGAGGGAGGGGGTGTGCCTCGGGGGATCCCCGTTTCAATCTGCCAAGCGTCGCCTCGTGCCCGCCCCGTCGCCCCCGCACCAGCCTTCGCCCAGGGCGACGCACAGCGCCGCGCCGTCCCTCGCGGCCCACGCCCCTCGCCCCCGCCCCCTCGCCCATCGCCCCTCGCCCACGGCGCTCTTCTTCTTTACCATGCCATTGGTTGGTGCTCTGTCCTCTTGTGTTCCTTCTCTTGCCCCGTGTTCATTGCATTGCCGTATTCATACTTCTCTCCTACGTTCTTTGTCTTGTCTTTTGTTCATTGCCATGTCTTCTGTCCCTTTGCATGGTTCTCTCTTCTCTTGTTTGTGCTGTCTTCTCAGACGAGTTGCAGGATATTCGACTCTGGCTAGGAAAGTAGGTCAAGTTCAGCTGCTCTCTGATAGAGAATTCTACTGGCCGGCTGCTCTGATCGGTGGATTTTATTGGTTTCTCATCAGATGAATGTCTCACCACTACACGAACAGTCTGCCACACATGCCGGGAGGCAAGTCAGGAGCTTTCATCTTGTCCCGACCGGGGCGGGATCCCGCTGATGGGAGATACCTGGCTGAGGAAAACCCCGAAAACCGAAGGTCGACGCCGGTTCTCGCCATCTATCGGGGAAAGATAACAGCCACCTCCCTCAATAGAAACATGCACTACACTTACGGAAGTCATGTTCATAGCAGTTGACGCGCTCGGAGTCACTAGTAATCAATTACTTATCCGCGTCACCTCATTACTTCACCGTCACCATCTCGCTGGCCGCTTCACCGTCGACGCGTTTTAAGAATTATTTTAAGAGGATTTATTTTAAGAATGCTGCCCGAGTGTTGCGGGTTGCATTTGTTATGAATATTTAGAAGTGTTTTTTAAAGTCGAAGTGCAAATCCTTCATTTTTTGAAGTCGAAGTGCAATTCGCCTCGTCTCCGGGAAATTCTCTTCCTTTAGAGACCTCATTTATAAAGTTGGTTGCGAGTGCCAGCCGCAAAAGTTATGTATACTACTGAAATAATATAGGAAAAGATAATTAAATATTTAAAACTGAGAATATGTATGTGCATTTACGAGTGTAAGCTAAGAGTACTTGGTGCTTTAACGCACTCTCGAACAGAGCTGCCGGACGTTAGGATTCTCCTCCACATAGCAGTCGAATACGACCTTGCTATCTAGCTAGGATCGCAAATCCTGCCACCGTCGGGACTCGAACCCTAGGACCTCCCGGCCAGAGACGCCGCAGACGCAACGTCCATGAGCCACATCGGATGAAAGTGGCACTCCACGAATTTTAGAAGGTTGATACCAATATATCAATGAATATTTATAAATTAATCGGAACATAGTGAATATTTAATTTCAGCGATAATTCTGTATCCTCTATTATTAATCTCACATTAGTTACAGAGTACAACAATATGGAATTGTCAATAAAATTAAAGATCAAGTACTGTCACTTTGTAGCAATGTTGTCCATAAAGCCCAAAGAGATGTTGACGTAAATTAGAACTATTAAATAATGTCGCATATGTGCACTTTTAGGAGGCGGAAAAATTTCCCAATAAATAATAATAATAATAATAATAATAATAATAATAATAATAATAATATATTGTACAAGTTTACAAGTTTGAGCAATTTCATTTCGTATTTCTGTCGTACCTACGATTTCGAGCGATTGAAAAGAGCACGGAGTTTCTTTTTACTTATTCTGCGACGACTTCTTTAAATGAATGTGTAATAATTACATCTTGCTCGTTTTAACGACTGACAACACCGTCTGTACTGACTTGTAAGAATTCTAGTACTTTATTTTGTGCTTGGATTGTTTATGACTAATATTAAGCGAGAATAACATCTTTCATGTAATGAATAATGTACTACAATGTTGAGACCTGCATATTAGAATGCAGTACGGAAAAGTCCCTTCAGAGAAGTCAGTGAGTGATGCTTTGAAAATTCAAAGAAAGTTTCATTGAAGGATCGTCAGTCGTCCAATTCACACTAACTTAATTGTATTTATGTATGCGCTTTCCAAACTGTGATTTTAGTGCTGAAAAGTACGTGCAGTGATCGTTAAATTATTGAACTTCGATGAAAAATTGTATTGTTCGTGTATATATACATTCAACTATTATTAAATATTTTATTTTCGGTTTTAATTATTTATGTAATTGTATGTTTGACTCCTATGTTGTTTCAGCTTGTGTATTTCAGTCTTTTACATTGAAGTACCTAAATTAGGGTGCGGCGAAATTTTCTTCCGCCCTGGGCGGCTGGCCCCCACGCCACGCCACTGGGTCGAGGCTTGAATTAAAAACAACCCCGCGTCCTTGCGTCCCGTTTCATTTTGTTTCGAAAACGAAGTAATGAGTTCCGCATTGTGCGTGTGTCGCCTGTTGCATCATAAACTCTGCTGGCCCAGCAGCTCATTTCGCGACAAAGTCTCTCTGTGGATTTGTGGTCGTGTGATACACGGATGCTGCATTCTCTCTCCTGCGTATTTATGGTGGACTGTGTGGTTGTTGTATTTGTGGTGTTCAACAGTGCCATCTTGACGAATTTTAGAGTTCTATTTGAATGAAAGGGCTATTCTTCTGAAATTTTCATAAATATCAGACGTTTTCATAGTCATTTTAGAAAAAAAATGTTTATGTTTGTAAATGACACACAGAAATATTACTTTAAACTTTAAGAATCTTTAGAGAAAATTTCAGAATATTCATAAATGTAGTTTCAAAATATTCATATTTAATAGAGCGGTTACACCCCAATTTCGTGAAAATTGGTCAATATTTTTTCGATATTTTAATTAATATTTATAAGTATAAAGTTTTTTTAATGTTTTTTATTTTCATTTTGTGTGCTAGTTACTTAAGGGTACTTTTGGCTAGTTAAAGGTTCCAAAAGGCTTGGGCTGATAAGCTCACGTTGTACGATTAGTCTTGTTTTCAGTATTATTTCCACTTCAGAATATTTTCTTCAAATATGAATTTCGGATCCCTTCAATAATAAACCTTTTTTCGAGAATGATTGATTGATTGACTAGATATTCCGGGCGCGTCAACTGCTAAGGTTATTAGTCCTGTAAGTGTAATGCATTTCCCCCTCGGGAGATGGGAGTGGTCTTCCCCCGCTGGATGGCGAGATCCGGCTCCTACATATCATTGACTATCGGGGTTTCCCTCAACCAGGACTCTCCCACCAGCGGGGCACCGCCCCAGCCAGGACAAGCTCTAAGCTCCCGACCGGTCTCTCGGCATGTATGGTAGTATAGTGAATGTAAGTGTAAGTAAGGGATGCGTATAGGACAAGGAAGAGGAAGGTCGAAAATCCTACCACCGTCGGGAGTGGAATCCTAGAACCTCCCGGTCAGATGCACTGCAGTGACATCAGTTGTTGTCCTAAGCCACCTTTCCTGGTTTTATAGAATGACGATGACTTTGCGTGATTGTGTTTGTGTGATACACGCCATTCTGATCTTTGAGAATGGGCTGTCATACGCCTTTATGACCTCCCCTTTCGGGGATGTAATTCATCACCTTCTAGTGCATGATGGTAGATGTGATCAAGAGAGATGAATAATGTTGACGACGATGATACATTAAGGATTGTGAACCAGATGAAATTTATACGGCATATTGAAATGTGTTCATATAACAAATATAACTATCAGCAAAAGTTGATAAATATAGTCTATGATAGTAGTTTCAATAAAGAAAAGAAATTTATAACTTTTGAGTAAGTCAATATTGTTTTATCATGTAGGTAGTTCGTTTACCGTTCCAAATAAGTCTTCTATTATTTAGGAGCGAACAAGTTTTTTTCAAATGTTACTATCACGCCTTTTTGATACTTTTAAGCATCAATGATCAATGAGTAATAAAATGTTGGAATAAGGATACTTGAACTGAAGAAACTGTGCGCAGATTAAACTTCTCTTCATACGCTACTCACAGTTTGTCCTGTTTTATGCCGGTTACAAATCAAATTAAAACAAGGCTAAGTAAAACCCTGAACCACTAATTTTTCCCTTTTAAAATTCAGAGGGTGGTGCATTAAAGTTTCCTCTATGATCCTCATTGGAATCCGGTAACTAATACGAAGTAGATTGTCCCCGAAGCACCCTGTAGAAAAATCCATGTATGCTTGCGTTGTAACAAAGCTCGCTGAGGTTACTGATTCCGTTTTTGCCAACGAAGCTTTCGTTTGAAATTAAATTAAAACGGATGTTGAGTTCATTTCGCCGAATTGTTTCATTTCGTTCCAGAAAACAGTGTATCTCGTTTTGGAACGGTCTTCTGTGTTGCGTATTGCGAGCTTTGCTGCGACTCGGCTTTCAGGAAACGAAAGTAGAGAAAACAAATTTGAGTTCAGATTTACCTCCCTTATTTCTAGAGTTCTAGAGAATGAATAAATTTATTACAATAACAGTTGGGTTTAGATTGATGACAATTACCTATATTCATAATCGAAAACGTTTAATACAAAATTTATAGTAATAATTAAGTATTATTAAATATACTATTACAATTGACGGTTTCGTAGAATATTTTATGACTTTACTTGCTATTACTGTATATTTTAAACCCTAACAAGGCCCCTATGAGAGGTATCAAGGTAAAAACTCTTTGCAACGTGTTTTGTAACTCATAGCTGACGTATAATACGCCAAAGAATAAATAGATATCCTCATTTCTCTTTCGCTTTAAATAATAATTTTGCTTAATGTTGATTATATCATACTCTTTAAGTGCATCCTATTTTAATACACAAAAAAATGGAATTCAGAGCTAAGATGGAACTTTCCTATCGCAGAAGTCGTTTTTGAAAAAAAATTCTTTCTTAGTGTTACAATTTTTAAAGGTTTGAATAATTAACTTTGAGAGAATGATACAGAAGTATTGAAACATTGATTGATTGATTTTTCCGGGCGCGTCAACGGCTTTGGCCATTAGTCCCATAAGTTTAGTGCATGCTTTCTCTCGGGAGATGGTGGTGATCTTTCCCAGCTGGATAGCAAGATCCGGCGCCAACCCACCGTCGGCTAGCGGGGTTTCTCCCTAACCAGGACTCTCCCACCAGCGGGGCACCGCCCCAACCGGGACAAGCTCTAAGCTCCCGACCGGTCTCCCGGAATAACCATGTGGTAGTGTAGGGCATGTTAGTGTAAATGTGTGTAAGGGGAGAGAATAGGACAAAGAAGAGAAAGGGCAGATCGCGCACGGTCCGTGGCCCGTTTGGTAGGGTACTGCTCCGGCATTCGCCAGGTGTCGATCGGAGAAACCAAAGAAAACTACCGATCAGAGCAGTCGGCCGCTAGAGTTCTCCTCCAGACAGCAACTGAATTCGACCTAGCTGAAAAGCTAGTGTCGAAAATCCTGCCGCCGTCAGGACAGGAATCTAGGACCTCCCGGTCAGAGGCACTGCAGTGACATCAGTTGACGCACCGCTTCCGGCAAGTATTTAAACAATGAAGTAGAGTTTGAATTCAAAATCTCTCATCGTAGTTCAGCTGTATGTCGTTGATCTGTTGAAAGCGCCGCAAGCACACCGTTGTGAAATCCTAGCGCACTACGAGTCTGCTCTTTTTTTTACGCGAGCGATGAGAACTTGGAAACTACGAAAGCCCATAAAGCGACGCGGGCAGTGGAACCGCCACAAATTACGATCTCGTAAAACAGCACAGTTCAGAAGGCAGCGCCAATGCACGCGAGGACAGGGGGCCGGGGGTGCTAGCACAGGGTGGTCCGAAATCGCCCTCGGACAGCTCAAAGTGAGCTGCGACACCGAATGAAAGTCGTGAGCGACACCCTATTGTAACGTATTGTAGGACTACAGTTAGCAACCGCCACAAAGGGCGGCGGCAGAGGATTAGACGCCAGGGGCCAGGCAGGATGTGACACGCCGAGGTATTCTGGGAAATCCAAAGAGCTAGGGAAAAGGATGCCCAAAGTACGGGACAGCGCATTTTTGCCGCGTGCCGCGTGTCAAATTCTTGGAATCCAGGGAAATGGATGTCAAAAAATGCCTGGCAAAGCGGTCCGTGTGGGCCGTGTGCAAAACCCAGTGACGTTTCAGGTCACGTGGGTGGGGGCTATATAAGAACAAACGCAGAGCGCGGGGGGGGGGGTTTGTTGAGCTGAGAGGGAACCCTCGTGCGAACGCACAAAAACTTGCGCCCAGGGCGGTGCGGAGCCGAGCTAGGCTCGTGCGGCAAACCATGTGTTGGGACGCCGTTGTGGACTATATCCACGGGTGACAAGAGGTCGCCGGAGCTGTCTGCTGTGTGCGGGAGGCTCGCTGAGGAGTGGCGCGGGCCACGGGTCAGTTATTCATTTTTAAGGATCGCTCCTGCGATCAGGAAAGTAAAGATCTACCAGAGCTGTAACTTAAAGTAGTACTGTACATATTGTGAATAAACCTGTACATATTTATCATTGACGCTCGTGTCTGTGATTATTGTGTATTCCCACGACGTCACAGACGGGTAGACATAATTGGTGGCAGCGGTTATACGAATTCCACGGGGAATATCATTCACCAAATAGTATAATTGGTGGCAGCGGTTATAAAGAAGCCCACGGGGGAGTACGTGCACCCACCAAATAGTATAATTGGTGGCAGCGGTTATAAAGAAGCCCACGGGGGAGTACGTGCACCCACCAAATAGTATAATTGGTGGCAGCGGTTAAACGAATTCCACGGGGAATATCATTCACCAAATAGTATAATTGGTGGCAGCGGTTATAAAGAAGCCCACGGGGAAGTACGGGCACCCACCAAATAGTATAATTGGTGGATGCGGTTATAAGAATTCCACGGGGAAGTGTTGCTCAATTGTGATAATAGCAGCAGTTAAAACATTCACGCCGGAACGGCACGGCATTGTTGCACCATACTCATACGTGGTCGCAATATTACGAACAGTGGGTGGGCCAGTGCGTGGGTGTGTCGACGGGCAGACATAATTACGACGCACGGGAGCAGAGAGGGTCCGCTCCTAGCCAGACGCCCACGTCTTCACGGCAACGCCGGAAGGAAGGAAGGAAGGAAGGACGGAGAAGGAAGGACGTCTCAAGGCCAACCGGCTTTGATAAAATCAAGAAGTCAGCAAGGATCTGGTGTAAGTATAGCTATCTGCATTGTAAGGTTCGGTTCAGGTTTCAGTTATGGCTTACTTACCGAGATTCGGGAAAGATTGTGTAGTGCACGTGGCACAGGAATTAGGACTCCAAATTACAGGTGGCGAAACTTTGGTAGTACTAAAAAAATTGATAGAGGAGCATTCCGATTACGAGGAGGAATTTGTGAAAGGGATAGCTCAGGCATATAAGGATGAACGCGAACGAGAAAAGATTGAACGCGAACGAGAAAAGGCCGAACGCGAATCAGAGAAGGAACGTGCATTTCAGTTAGAAAAACTGAGAATAGAACAGGGCCAACTGGCGGGTAGAGCTAGTCCGAAGTCCGAAGTAAATAGCAAAATGCACATTCGATTAAATCAAGTTATGAGCCGATTCAAAGGGGAGGACGACGACATAACAGCATTTTTAAGTGTTTTTGAGAGTCAGGCGGAACAATTAGAAATTCCAGAAGAAGAGTGGGTGGCAAATCTTATGGGACTGTTCCCACACCAAATCAATGCATCGCTAACTTTAGAAGGGCAAGGTAGTAGAACAGAATATGCCGATTTAAAGAATAGGTTATTAGAAATGTATCGATTCAATGCCGAGAAGGTTCGACAATTGTTCGCGAAACATGTAAAAGCCGCGAATACTACCTGGAACGTATACGCGAGAGAGCTGAAAAATTATTGCAAAGAATGGGTAGCAGGACTAGATATTCATACGTTCGAGGACTTAATGAATCTAATTGTAACCGATCAATTGAAGCGTCGTGTGCCTATTGATATTAAAGAGCATTTTATTGATGAGTGGAGGGAATTTAAGATGCCGTTAGAACTAGCTCGTAAACTAGACAACTATGAAAACAATAGGGCAGGCTGGAAACGGTCTTCGTTCAAGCCTTATAGGAAATCGGAAGCCGTAGGGGAACAAGTTGCAAGCACGAGCAAGACGATGCCGATAGTACCGGAATTTCAGGGGAAATCGAGCGGTAAGAAAACCGATGTTAGGGCAGCATACGAGAAGCCAGACAAGCGGAAATGCTACGGGTGTGGTGCCACAGACCGCATGGTCCGTGAATGCCCGCAGCGCCGCGTGGCCGAAAAAATGAATCATGTGGCAGACAAAACAGCTACGGAATTGTTTTCACCGTACGTGTTCTTTGGGAAAATTAATAAAATTCCCGGGAGATTTTTGCGCGACTGTGGTGCCAGTTTCGATCTTGTCCATGAGAAATTTATTAGCGACGAGAATTTAACGGGAGAAAGCGTGTGGATTTTGCAACCGCTTGATGCCTCACCACGAAATCTCCCGGTGGCAGAAGTCACTATTGAAGGGCCATTCGGGAAAGTAGTAACTAAAGCCGCAGTTGTGCCTCAGGAATGCGACAGCGGATATTACTTATTAAGTAATAGAACAGCTGCTCTGTTGGAAGAAGTAAAGGCAGGATTTATTGAGCCACAATTAGTTGCAGCCGTAACGACGCGGGCAAAAGCCGCTGAAACGTCGCGAGTGACTCAGGAGTCGGGGCCCGCTGATCGAGAAGCAGGCGAGTTTGACGCGGACGAGCAGGTAGAAAACCTTGAACAATTGAGGCAGGAGGAAGCCGTTGGTGAAAGGGACGCCAGTGCAAGTGTACTAACGCCCGAAGTGAATGAACTCATAAATGTTACCCAGACCGAGTTCGCAGCTTCACAACAAAGTGACCCGGAAATCAAAACTTTATACGACGCGAATAAGCACAACGTACCGGAAGCAGGGCGAGAGTCGTATTTCGTGAAAAATAGTATTTTGTATCGGTCAAGACACAGCAAGCGCGGAGAAAAATTTAATATGTTAGTAGTTCCGACTAAATATCGGGCCGCCGTTCTCAAGGTGTGCCATGAAACCGCGAATGCACATTTAGGTTGCACTAAGAGCAAATCCAGCATGTCGCGATACTTTTATTGGCCTCGTTGTTTCCAGGATATGGGGACATATGTGAAAACTTGCGATGTGTGTCAAAAGGTTGGTAGGCCAAATGATCGTAAAAAAGCACCGTTAATGTTAGTACCGCCGATAACGGAAGTCTTCGGTAAAATAAATATTGATACTTGTGGACCTCTTCCCGAAAGTAAAGAAGGCAACAAGTTTATTTTGACAGCCATTTGTTTAGCGTCTAGGTATCCGGAGGCTATTCCAATTAAAGATTTGCAATCAACAACTATCATTAGTGCCTTGTTGACATTATTCAGTAGAATCGGGTTTCCTAAGGAATTACAAACAGACCAGGGCACGTGCTTTACAAGCGCATTGACAGGTGAATTTGCTAGGAAGTTTGGGATCAAACTGGTGAGAAGTTCGCCCTACCACCCACAGTCAAATCCTATCGAACGCGTGCATAGAACGATGAATCGCTTAATCAAAGTGTTATGCTTGGAAGCAGGAACGGAGTGGGAGGACCAAATGCCCGCGATTTTATTTGCTTTGAGAACCACGGTGCACGAGAGCCTCGGATTCACTCCAGCTGAATTAGTGTATGGGAGGAACCTCAGAACTCCCATAACCTTATTATATGAACACCTTGCAGGCGAGGACGATGAGGAAGAAAATTCCGTCGTCGAATATGTGTTCAAACTAATAAATAGGCTTCAGAAATCTCGCGAATTAGCTCACGAGAAGCTTGTTAACGAGCAGGAGAAAAGAAAAACGTGGTACGATCGGCGAGCCGTACACAGAGAATTCGCGCCGGGCGACCGGGTGCTGGTGTTGGCCCCGAATCGCACAAAAAAATTATCTGTTCAATGGATAGGACCGGGAGAAGTAGTAGAGAAAAAATCGGACACGAACTACTCTGTCCGAATGCCTGGGAAAAAGGAAGAGCGTATCTACCACATTAACATGTTGAAAGCGTACGTGCAACGTACCGAATATCTGAATTATGTAACAGATCGCAGCTCAAACTTTGAAGTTGAGGAAGACGAGCTGGATAAGTACGCTATTAACCTTGATAGTGCCGACTTCGATGCGGAAGCTATGCTCGAAGGAACAGAAGTCGAAGACGAGTTCCGCGACAAACTGCTCAATTTAATTGTAAAGTACAAGCATATATTTTCAGACAGACCAGGGTTGACGGATGTCGTCACCATGGACATTGAATTGACGGACGAGTCGAAAAAGATAAGAAGTGCGCCTTATCGAATGTCGCCGCGTCAATCAAAAATTTTGCAGGAAGAAATCGCGAAGATGTTACGGGATAACATAATCGGAATAGGCGACTCTGATTATGCTTCCCCTATGATTCTTGTAGAGGCGCCGGGACGAAAACCAAGACCGTGCGTAGATTATCGCAAGCTAAACCAAATTATAAAATCAGAATATTTTCCGTTGCCGAACATGGAGGAGAGGATAGAAGCAGTAGCTGCAGCTAAGATTATTACTACATTGGATTTAGCAAAATTTTATCATCAGATACCGCTCACTCCGAGAGCGCAAAGATATGCGGCTTTCTGTACAAGCTTTGGCACATATAGGCCATTAAGATTGCCCTTCGGGCTAAAAAATGCACCTTTTCAGTGTAGTAGGATGATGGCAGCTTTATTAGCAGGATGTGCAGAATTTGCAGTCCCATACTTGGATGACATCGCCATTTATAGCAACACATGGCAAGAACACCTTAGACATTTAGAGCAGGTGTTTCTAATATTAGAGAAAGCGAAGTTGCATGTGCAGCCAAGCAAGTGTAAATACGCGCGTAAGAATGTGCAATACCTAGGCTACATGGTTGGTAGTGGCATGATGCGGCCGGTAGAGGCCAAAGTAAAAACTATTAAAGAGCACCCCGTACCTCAAACGAAAAAGCAAGTGCGTGCTTTTCTCGGATTAACGAGTTACTACAGGAAATTTATTCCCGATTATGCGGGTATATCAGCGCCATTAACGGACTTATTGCGAGGTCGCGAACGGCAAGGCAGGGTAACGTGGACGCCAGCATGCGAGATGGCATTCGAGAAACTGAGAAACGCTCTCTGTCACGAACCCGTCCTTCACGCGCCAGATTTTAATAAGGATTTTATAGTGCAGTGTGATGCGTCAAAAGAGGTATTGGCATCATTTTGGCACAGTATAATGATAGAGGAGAAGAAAAACCGGTGTTATACTTAAGTCGTAAATTCACAGATTCGGAATTATTACGATGTACAACAGAACAGGAGTGCACAGCCATAATATGGGCATTGCAGAAATTAAAGTACTATTTGGACGGAAATGCAAAAATTAAAGTGGAAACAGACCACAACCCATTAGTATGGCTAAATAATTGTTCAAGTAAGAACCCGAGATTGATGCGTTGGTCATTAATGATCCAAGCATACAATTTAGAAATTATTCATAAAAGGGGTAAGGATCACGTAAATGCTGATGCCTTAAGCCGTATGTTTTACTGATACATGGAACCTGAACTGAACTGGGAATGCGGAGGCCTACACTGAACCGAATCACTTGATTGCATTGTATAAAATCAAGACAAGAGAAGAATCACTGTATATATGTAACAAATTGTTGAAAGTGTATTGTTTGTGTATTCTGTTTGTTTCATGTGTGTCTTATATATGTGCAATTATGGGTACAAAGTGAAGCTCTGAAGACATTGTTGGTTCTGGGGGTATCAGGGAAAGTATCACATCATTTGATTGTGAATACTACGGATGTAATTGCAGCAGACTGTATGTAATTTAAGATTGTAGAAAATTGTATATATTAGAATGAAAGGAGGTACGTGAAGTAGGTTAGTTATTTATATTAGCTAGATTTTGATAAAAAAAATATGTTGTAAATATAGAGTAGGTTAGAGAGATCAATAGAGTGTGAGCCCAATGGCCAGGTAAATGGGATAATCATATCCAGATCCACAAATCTAGTTGCGGGACGAATTTTTTATTGTGGTTATATCCTGCATAAAAAATTCAAAATAGGGTATGGAGAAGTATGTAACGTATTGTAGGACTACAGTTAGCAACCGCCACAAGGGGCGGCGGCAGAGGATTAGACGCCAGGGGCCAGGCAGGATGTGACACGCCGAGGTATTCTGGGAAATCCTAAGAGCTAGGGAAAGGGATGCCCAAAGTACGGGACAGCGCATTTTCGCCGCGTGCCGCGTGTCAAATTCTTGGAATCCAGGGAAATGGATGTCCAAAAATGCCTGGCAAAGCGGTCCGTGTGGGCCGTGTGCAAAACCCAGTGACGTTTCAGGTCACGTGGGTGGGGGCTATATAAGAACTAACGCAGAGCGCGGGGGTGGGGTTTGTTGAGCTGAGAGGGAACCCTCGTGCGAACGCACAAAAACTTGCGCCCAGGGCGGTGCGGGGCCGAGCTAGGCTCGTGCGGCAAACCATGTGTTGGGACGCCGTTGTGGACTATATCCACGGGTGACAAGAGGTCGCCGGAGCTGTCTGCTGTGTGCGGGAGGCTCGCTGAGAAGTGGCGCGGGCCACGAGTCAGTTATTCATTTTTAAGGATCGCTCCTGCGATCAGGAAAGTAAAGATCTACCAGAGCTGTAACTTAAAGTAGTACTGTACATATTGTGAATAAACCTGTACATATTTATCATTGAAGCTCGTGTCTGTGATTATTGTGTATTCCCACGACGTCACAACTTAAATCGATCATTACGGAAAGCGAGCAATACGAGGAATCATTCGTGAAACAACTCGCTGACCAAGAAAAAGAACAGGTCGCAGAAATACGCGAAGAGCAGGAAAGAATACGCGAACGGCAATTTGAACTTGAAAAGTTAAAACTAACGAATCAGGCTCCCACGCGTGTTTCCATAGGTAGTAGCGACACGGGAAATCGAACTAATATTCGTATCAGCCAAGTCATGGACAAATTCAAAGGCGAAGGCGACGATATTACATTGTTTTTAAGTGTTTTCGAGGCGCATGCTCGCCAGCTTGGCATTGCGCCGGTCGAATGGGTAAGCCATTTAATGGGTTTACTTCCTAATGAGGTGAACAACTGGCTCGTAGTAGGATCCGATTCACCTGATCAAGATTATGACCTAATTAAAGAACAATTATTAGATATGTACAAGTTCACGGCAGAAAAGTGCCGGCAGATGTTTTGTAGTCACGTAAAAGGTGCAAAGACCACTTGGAACGTCTATGCACGTGAATTAGCTAGTTATTGTAAAAAATGGGTCTCAGGTTTAAAGATAGAAACATTTGAGCAATTGCTAGATCTCATTGTAACGGACCAGATGAAGCGAAAGGTGCCGGCGGTTATGCGTGACCATTTCATTGATGTGTGGGGTGAGGTTTCTGCGTCCCAAGATTTGGCGCGAAGGCTGGACACCTACGAAAACAACCGGGCTAGCGGATACAAGAAGGATTTCTCGCGGTTCGGCAATAAAGAGCAGGCAGGCGAACGGAAATGGCCGAAGGCGACGGAAAGCGCGCCGACCACTTCCAAAACGGCAGTGCCGAAGGTAGCTAGTAACGCGGAGTTCGAGAAGCCGCAAGAACGGACGTGTTACTTATGTAAAAAACCAGGTCACATAAAAAAATATTGTCCTCAATATAACAATAAACCTAGCGAGAAGATGTGTCATGTGGCCGACGCTAGTGCGCCAGAGTTATTGTCTCCACACACATTTCTTGCCAAAATTTGCGGCGAAACAGTCACCTGTCTCCGTGACACGGGGGCGACGATCGACGTCATCAACGCAAAGCACGTCACGCCGACACAATATACCGGCGAGTCCGTATGGGTTCAGCAGCCCCTGGACGAAGCGCCGAAAAACCTACCGGTAGCCAAGGTAGAGATTGTAGGGCCATTCGGTACTCTTGTTACAGAGGCCGCAGTCGCGAAGAATTGCGACTTGCCTTATTACATTTTTAGTAATCGTTCTGCTACGATTTTGAAGGAAATAAAGCAAGGTTTCTTAGAACCACAGCCTATCTGCGCTGTGCGGACTAGGGCGGAAGCAGTTGCTGAGCGCGTAAGGGCGGAAGGGCCGCGGGGTTCAAACAATGCAGGTGACGAAGCGCCGGGCGACGCGCCGCAGACAATAGAGGCGGTAGAGCAAGCCGAGAGTACGGAAAACGACCGAGAGCAGGACCCGTTCCAGGTAACCGCTTCGGAGGAAACCGAGGATGACAATAGAGTTGGTCAGGGCGAGGTCGACGCCCCGGGCAACTCAGAATCAAACTATCAGGAATCTGAATTAGATTTCGGTAGCATTGCTTTGGCTCGTTTGGACCCCACCGAATTTGCTACAGCTCAGAGACAAGACAAGGAGCTCGCGCAGTTGATTGAGCGTGCGGAAGGACCCGAGACGGATCGGCACGATTATGTTATGAAAAACGGCCTATTGTTTCGTGTCCGGCATAAGATTTATTCCACGTAAGATGTGACCCAGATAGCTTGGCAATACCAACCTCCCGTAAACCACCCGCCATACATACTACATTGACTTAGGGACTTTTGATTACCATTTAAGTTGGAGAAAGTAGGTGCCAACCCCAACGTAAATTCCCCACGTAATGGAAGTACAGCTGCCAGGGACTTTTTTTTTTGGCTGGAGACTGGCATGCATGCGAGCGAAATGAATTTGTGCCAACTTCAACGGTTTCAACCAGCAAAACGTGTGGAGATTGTGAGCTTATGCGAGTGAGCCGCATCCCGCACTTGCGTGCTGAAAAAGCAATTTTTTTTTTTTTTTGCGTTTCCAGTGCGCGAATTGTTTCCTAAGGAAAATCTTGTTGTGCGCTGGGCTTGACATTTTTAGAAATGTCAGGTAATTCCAGAAATAACTCTCCAGTGAAGCAGAAGGGGAAGTGGATTTTATGGAGTGGTGGAAGGCAGGTCCGTCTTAATGTTAATAAGTACAAGAGCGAGAAAAATTCTCGTAAAGAAGTGAAACTTCCTGAGAGCAGTGTCATTGCAAAGGTAGCTGTAATTGTGGGGGTAAGCCATCAATGTCACAATAATTATTGACTTTATTGCATGCCTCAAGAACGTCTTCACAATGAACATGTGTATGTGAATCATAATTATTTTATTGAAATATATTCATATATTACAGAGACCTTATACAACTCTGGCAAACGTTATTAGGGATTATAAGGCAGGAAAATCTATTAAAAGTAAGAGGAAGCGTTCATGACCGTGAGAGATTCAGCTGATGGATTTGCAAGAGAAGCTATTAGCAGCTATATATTTACCAGGAAGCTGATAATGGTAAGATATTTTATATTTAGAGTAATGATGAAGTATGTGGCTCACTTTTTGAAGACTTTCTAAAGACCTATTCATTTGCAACAGGCAGAAGACTCTCACTTACAGATGTTTGGCATTACATGAAGGAAAATAATGATATTTTTTTCAATCAGAGGGTCATGCACAACATTGTACAGAATTATTAAGGAAATGGTTTAGCATGGAAGAAAGGAAACCCAAATATTCGTATTTGTGAGTCAAATGAAATAAATGTAAAGAGGTTATATTTTGTGGCAGACTATATGAAAAATAAGAAGTCAAACCCCAAAGACTGTAGTGTACCTTGATGACACATGGATCTATATGAATGGTAAAAGATCCCTTTGAAAATGTATATTACTTATGTGTAAAAATTATGAGACAAAAATATCATTTTCATTAGGTTCAACTACTTATTCATGGCAACTACCATTAAAGGCACCAGTAAAAGAGTAATTAAAAGACCACCAGAGGGAAGGAGGCTAGTCGTGGTTCATGCAGGAATGAGAGAAGGTTTTGTACCAGGTACAAATGTTTTCAGTTTTAATGGCATTAATTATGTACAAACTGAGGCATGTGTACGAAGCATCACATTTTGTAGGTGCTGGTCTGATATATGCTACTGACCTAAAAAGGGGGCAAGATTATCATGGAGCAATGAACAGTTCTACTTTTGAATCCTGGGTTAAGAAACAACTGATTCCTGGCATTCGCAATTTAAGACCTTGCATCATTGTCATGGATAATGCTTCATACCATTCAAAGCAGGTAGAGAGGCATCCAACCACAAAGTGGTGAAAGGATCAACTGATTGTAAGTATCAGAAATGAAATGAAACTATTGTGCTTAATGAAATAAGTAATGTAACCAAAGAAAATTATTTTTAGGATTGCCTGAACCAGCGAGGAGTACGAGTGCCAGAAGCTGCAAATAAAATCTCACTTGTTGCCCTGGCGAGCCAACATTGTGAAAGGATAAAAAGGTACCACGAGATACATATCAGTGCGTGAAAGAATACATTTCATTAATATTTTGCATCATATTATCTTGTTCTGTTGCATCATTGTAATTAAATATTAAAATATACACTTTAAATATGTACAAATATATGCGTCTACGCTTATGATAAATAAGTGATATATAAATCTAATAAATAACTGACCTCAGCAATGTATTGGTAAAGGTATGTAGTTGATGACATGCTGGCTGCAGAAGGGCACACAGTTTTGAGGCTGCCACCATATCATTGCAAATTCAATCCTATTGAACATGTGTGGGGCATTTCAAAAGGGTACTACCACAAAACTGTATGTGAAAGGCCAGGGCAAGGAATGGAGAGAACTAAAGCTGTGAGGAATGAGGCAATAAATCAGGTAAAGTTTTCAATACACCATTATAAAAAAATGATAAATATATGCTAACAGTTATGATTATAATTTTTTTCAAAATTAGTAAAACAAGAAACTAGAAAATTATGTTATGGCATTAACAGGGTCACACCAGAAATGTGGAAGAATTCAGTGGAACATGCAGAAAAAATTATTGAAGAGTATTATGAAAAAGAGGCAGTGGAAGAAGATTATGAAGAAATAGTAAATTTGAGCAGTGCTAGTGGAACTGACACAGCTGAAGAAGGCACAGGAGAGGAAGGAGACAATTCCATTTGAGCCAATCCCAGGAACATCTTCAATGTGAAAAAATTGAAAAAAATATTAGAGATTCCACAACTTCATCTCAAGAAACATCTGACATATTAATGCAATCACCCACAGTTGTTAGAGAACATGTTGGGACCACCTGTGCAACAGAACAGGTAAGAACAGGAAAATACTCCATTGAGAATTGAAGAAAATTTCATTTCATTAACACATTCTCCCAATTTTCAATCAATTGTTCCTGCCCGTGCTTCAGTTGTGTGTTTGGATCAAGTAGGATTGCAAAAGTAAAAACAGTGAGTAAGCATTAAAGCGTTTGGAATAAATGTGATAATCTTGTAAAATATGTAACTCAATATTTCAGATGTGCCTCAAATTATAAAATTCCTGCCCCCGTAAAGCAACCACCAAGTCAAGATTAAGAACAAATTTGGTCACACTGTGTCCCGGAAAAGGTATAGCTTGAATTTACTCGATTATGGAATTGTGGTTATGGCAGGTTATAAATTAATATTTTTAAATTACAGTCAATTGTTCCTGCCAGTGCTTCAGTCAGTCTGTTTGGTCTGAGAACAGTTGCAATGTGAAAGAAGTGAGTGTGCATTAATAGTTTTAATATGAGTGTGAGATCTTGAGTGAACTCCTGCCTTCTCAATTCAACCAAAGACACTAGTTAAGATCACCATTTCATTAACATTAATTAACCCCAATGAATTAACAGTTAATCAATTTCCTTTACATTATCCCTGTAATACAATTAATCATTACTACCAATGCCTCTGAGTTTGTGTTCAGTTTAAGTATGGATGCTAAGTGATATAAATGAATACACTTCGAAGATTTGACATGTGTGTGAAACATACATTACATTTATAAATGTTTCAGATACGCAATAATGGAGTTCAGAACATACATCATTTTATTTAAATTTTTGTTCAAATGGTAATCAGTTGTTAAGTGAAATTAGTAAGTACTTATTTCATGATATTATTTGGCATGATATAGAGTAAAATTTAATGTTTACTACTGATGCGCTATATTACTTTTTGGTTATTAACATTTCATTTAAAGTTATTTTTCAATGATTTTCTATTTATGTTTGTAAATTTTATTGGTTTTGTAGGTAATTTTTTTGGTTACATATTATATTGAATACTGTAATGTGAAGCAAAAATTCTTGGGCCAACTTTTTTTCTGGACAATTTTGTTTTTCATATGTTGCAGGAGTTTGAAGTAATATATAAGTTAAGTAGCAATTTTTTTTCATTTAAATGTGATAATTCCTTTTTTAATTTTTTTGTTTTTCATTGCAAGAACATAATTTCCTAGGAATAATTTTTAATCTTATAACAATAACATGTCTGTTTATTGACTTTATCATGATTGGACAATAGATACTGCATTGATTGTTTTATGTTGCAGGGTTGCTGTGTTTACCGGATTATTCATTTTCTAAATATGGAATTTTTTATGTATATTATTTTATGTATTGTAAATGTCTCCATTATTTTGACGTATGTTTCTGTATGCATGCTAGAAATCGGCCCTCAGTCGTCATCCTGATCGGGAGAATGGGTATGCTATCAATATATGTAAAATTTTCAAGTAGTTTATTAATTTGTAAAGTCAGCCAAATTTCTTAATGTTGATTTTTAATGATAATATTTTTACAATCCAATTGAGGATTAATTCACTTTTTTATTCAATTTTTTTTATATATATGGTAACATACTTACTCCTTTGTTTTCCCCGATCGCTTAAGGTAAATGCCGGGACGTTTTGTAATGTTTGTAAGCCCAGGGACATTAGGCTTTAAAATTGTTGTAAAAATTCAATAATTTTTGTGAAAATAAATTGCTGTGGACCATCGGTGTTCAAGAAATTTTAATGACTGCTCCTTGCAATTTGTCATTAAAATTGACCACCCATGGTGCATCAAGTTATTCTTTACTGAACCTTCTCATTATATCAAATCATATATCTGATCAATTCAATTTTCATGAAATTTCAAACATTGTCATTTTCATACAGTAGATTTGTTCATTCCTTAGATATGCTTTGATCATGGTCATGTGTCGATATTACGTGCATAAAACCATTATTATACAAATATTTCTAGTTCAGTAAAGAATAGTTTTATTTCACTTCATTGTGTACTGTTTGAAAATTAAAATTATTTTGAGTCTTGCATTTCATTTCATCTTTATTCTATAAATTCCCTTTTTATACCATTTTTTCCTATTGTATAATAAAACAACATTCTACTATTTCATTTATTCTTCAGTTTCAATAAGATTTTATTAATTCTGAGAGTTCAAATATTTTTAAATTTATAAGTAATTTAATTAAAAGTACATTTAATATTATAATTAATTAATAAAAACAAATTTCATATATAAATTATAAATTAAATTATTTTACCATATGCCTGTTGCGATTTATAAGTCGTAAAACAACATTAACAAATCATTTCAGCATATCTGGATTTTTGATGGCCACTACGTACATTTAAACAAGTCGCGTCGGCGCTTTCGCGTTTTATTTCGATGAGGTTGGCAGTGCCGAAACTCCGCCATCTTGACTTTTTAGGGTCTTTTCTTACGTGGAAACACCTATAGTAAGCGCGGAGAGCAGTTCACTATGTTAGTAATACCGCGGGTGTATCGTGGCACGATCTTAAAACTCTGTCATGAAGTTGCTCACGGCCATTTAGGGGTCACAAAAAGCAAAGATGCCATGGCCAAATATTTCTTCTGGCCGAATTGCTATAAGGATATTGAAAACTATGTGCGTAGTTGCGACAGTTGCCAACGAGTAGGAAACGGCGGCGAAAAACTTCGCGCGCCTTTGAAAATTGTTCCTATAACGGGCGAGGCATTCGAGAAAGTGAATGTTGACGCGTGTGGCCCATTTCCAGAATCGGTCTCCGGAAACAAGTTTATTTTAACGGCGATGTGTTTAGCCACGAAGTATCCCGAGGCTATTCCGATACGGGACCTAACTTCGGTCACTGTAATTGAGGCATTACTAGAAGTATTCAGTAGAATAGGATTTCCACGCGAATTGCAAACCGACCAGGGCACTTGCTTCACGAGTGCTTTGACAGCGGAATTCGCCGAGCGGTTTGGCATTAAACTGGTGAGAAGTTCGCCGTATCACCCTCAATCAAACGCAGTCGAAAGAATGCATCGAACTATGAACCGGCTTATGAAGGTTCTGTGTTTGGAGGCAGGGACGGATTGGGAATGCCAGCTTCCCGCTATTATGTTCGCGTTGCGCACGAGTGTGCACGAATCATTAGGTTTCTCTCCTGCCGAATTGGTGTACGGGAAGAATCTCCGTACCCCCATGACACTTCTTTATGGAAGGCTTGCGGGAACTGCGGAAGGTGAAGAAAATTCTGTAGTTGAGCATGTATTCAAATTAATCAATCGTTTGAAACGCTCCCGTGACCTAGCTCACAATAGAATGGCTGAAGAACAGCAGAAACGTAAAGTGTGGTATGACCGGAAGGCGGTCTCACGTACTTTCGAGATAGGCGCGAAGGTGTTGGTTCTCGCACCTAACGGGACGCGGAAGCTCGCGGTTCAGTGGATAGGGCCGGGCGAGATTCGCGAGAAAATTTCGGAGCATAACTATGTGGTCCAGATGCCGGGGCGGAAGGAACCCCGCGTCTATCACATTAATATGCTTAAAAGATACCACCAGCGGACAGAGTACTTGAATGTGCTTAGTTCTACGACTGTGACAGACGCAGGTGACGAAGACGCGCTAGATCGCTATGCGCTTAAATTGGATTGTTGCGACTTTGACGCGGAAGAAATGCTGAGCAGAACTGAGGTCGAACCGGAGTTTCGCGACGCTCTGAAAACGGTCATTTGTAAGTACAGGTCTATATTTAGTGAGAAACCCGGATTGACAGATATCACTACTATGGATATCGAGTTAACTGATACTAGCAAAGTGGTTCGAAGCGTACCCTACCGTACATCGTCGAGGCAGGCTAAGATATTACGGGAAGAAATCGATAGAATGCTTCGCGACAATATCATTGTGGAGGCGGAGAGTGATTATACGTCTCCCATGATATTGGTTGAAGCACCGGGCAAGAAACCACGGCCCTGTATCGATTATATGCGCCTCAACGAAATTATTAAGACCGAATACTTTCCGTTACCCAATCTCGAAGAACGGATAGAGCAGGTAGCTGCAGCTAAAATTATAAGTGTACTGGACCTTTGCAAATGTTTTTGGCAGATCGGTCTTACGGAAAGGGCACAAAGGTATTCGGCGTTCGTGACCAGTTTCGGCACGTACCGGCCGCTTAGATTACCTTTTGGAATAAAGAACGGTCCCTATCAATGTTGTCGTATTATGGGCACCTTGTTGAATAAATGCCAAGAATTCGCGGTACCATACCTTGATGACATCGCGGTCTTCAGTAACACTTGGCAAGAACACATTCGACACCTAGAGACGGTCTTTCGAATATTAAAATCCGCCAAATTGACAGTGCAACCGCGCAAGTGTTTGTTCGCGCGGGCTAACGTAAAATATCTTGGATACGTAGTCGGTAACGGGAAATTGCGGCCGGCCGAAGCCAAGATACAAGCAATCCAGAACTTTCCCAGACCAGAGTCAAAGAAACAAGTGCGTTCTTTGCTCGGTTTGGTAGGATACTATCGACGTTTGATACCAGGGTTTGCGGAGAAGGCGGCGGCGCTTACCGATGTACTGCGTGGGCGCGAGCGCCAGGGTAAGATCGTCTGGACAGAGGCATGTGAAAGATCTTACAATGAGCTGCGACAAGCTCTCAGTGAAAAAACAGCGGTATATGCACCTGATTAGAACAAGGAATTTCGAGTTCAGGCAGATGCTTCTCGGAGAGGCTTAGGCGTGGTTCTCTACCAAGTAAATGACGAGGGAGTAGAACAACCAGTCGTTTTTCTAAGCCGTAAATTAAATGATGCCGAAATGAATTATGGCACCACAGAACTAGAGTGTTTAGCGCTGATTTGGGGGTTGGATAAACTTAAAATTTATCTCGACGGGCAGGCCACAATTCAGGTCGAAACCGATCACAATCCGTTGGTCTGGTTGCGTAATACGGCCGGAAAAAAACCAGATTATTACGTTGGTCTCTTTTAATCCAGCACCTCGATTTACGCATCAGGCACAAAAAGGGCTCAGAAAATGTTAATGCAGATGCGCTTAGCC